>KK119052.1:199557-252487 GCA_000611955.2 Stegodyphus mimosarum | reverse complement strand
AAAACCCTCCTGCTCTTCGCCATATTCAAATAACCTAGTCTAACGGACCTATCAAGGTTTTGTAATTAAAATAATTTTGTAAACATAATTTAACTTATTGTAAGAACGCAAAATTTAAACGAAGCTCTTCGCGGACTTGTTAGTCTCTCTATATATATATCTATATATATATACCTATAAAAAAGAAGAGGGGTGACAGTTCCATATCTCTCTTCCTAGTGCTGGGCCGATTGATGAAATTCAAATTGCGTTTTCCATGTCTCTAAAGCGCGACTTCGGATATATATTAGATTTATATAGCATTTTCTAATATAAGTATTTTGACACAAAATCGGACTTTTTCTGAAATGACATAAATTTGTTTTGCATATTTCGATTCTACGACTCAAATTATGCCTAAATAATAAATTTTGTAATTTTTGGTGAGAAAATTATGCAGGAATTTAAAAATTTATCATGGGGCATTTTTTCAGTTTGCGCCAAGAATAATTCATTTGGTGAACTTCTAAATATATGGCAACCTATTTTCCTTTCTCTTTTACCATTGTGCATGAGCAGAAAAAAAGTCACATCGTTCCTACTTTCAGATAATTTTAAACAAAGTGCGTAAACCACATTTGATGTTATTATCGCTTTCAACAAATAAGCTAAATTTCAAAACGCGCCAATATATGTATTCACGTATATCTTCAGAAATTTTTTTGCAGGTATGGCTTAGAAATACATCTACTTTAAGATAATGGTAAAAATTTTATAGATTATAATTGAGAATTTTTTCGAAAAATATATAAAAATTACTTAAAAATACGAATTTAAAAAATAAATGATAAAAAAATGAGTGAATTTTATTTGGAATGAACCTTAATTTCTAAATATGAAATGAAGAATTAAATAAGTTTAAGAAAAAAAGGAGAGATTAATAATTATGTACCAAATTCAATTAACACTGAGAAGCTAAAATTTTGAGAGCTAAATTTTTTAAAAACTACTTATGCGATTTATACAAAACTTGGTAGTTTGGCATAATTTGAGCCGTAGAATTGAAATATAGTCATGTCAATTCAGAAAAAGTCCGATTTTATGTCAAAATACCTGTAATAGAACAAAGGTATATATAAATCTAATACATATCCTAAGTCCCGCTTCGGAGGCATGATAAACGCAACTTGAATTTCATCAATCGGCCCAGTAGAACGGGAAACATAGAACTGGCCCCACCTTTTTTTGTGCACAGTGTACATTTAATGTTTGTTATTATATTGAAAATAAAGTACAGAATATGCATTAATTTAGCATTTGATGAATTCATAATGTCATTCATTAAACAATTTGTTATTATTTCGACTTACTGTCTTGCTTTTGCTTAAGAATATTTCAGATTTCGAATGTCTACCTACATGAGATTGAAGCGAATATGCAAATTTATTGCTTTTCAACTTTTTTGTGAACCTTACTAATGGCCGAGTGGTCAAGAACAATGAATACTGGTAGTTCGTTCTGAGCTCTATCCCATGCAAACATGTTGACTGCGTGGTTGGTTATAGAATTAACGTTACTAGCCAGTTTCCCGTAGAACGTCGTCGAGGAGAGCATTCTTCTCCTTTTGCAGATAACCTTCGTGTGCTTTGTTATATTCTAATGACCTAAGCCACTTTTTAATGTTTCGAGCATTTTGAAAATGTATCTGATTTTCCTTAAAATAATCTGAAAATTTCGTTTTCAGAAAATCTGACTAAAGAACTGTTCGATGAATTACTTTGTATTCAGTTCAGCTGTTCAAAATGGTTAATTGCTTATAACGCGAAAACTCGCGTTACCCTTCCCCTTTTTACTTGTACGAAATAAAAAGGAAGTATTGTAGTCACCAAAAATTTGGGGTATCATATTTCGATGAAGATATCCATTTTGACCGTTATCGAATGCAATTTAACGATGTTTTCGCGTGACATCCGTACGTAAGGACAGAATACAGGACTCTTTTTCCCCCAAAAAATTATAAAACTGATTGAAAATGGATTCTGAAGAGATTGTTTCTTGACGTCTGTGCTTACGTACGTACATGCGCGTGTATATATGTATTTCGCATATCTCAAAAATGAGTAGCCTCAAAACGTTGAAATTTTGTATATAGGACTGCTATAACATGTAGATGTGCACACCCTGTTTTCATTGTAATCGGTCACACTAAAAGTATATAAATCCACTCTGTTACTCGGCTCAGCGAGCTCAATTTCTTTATTCTTATATGTTTGTAAATTCCGCATTTTTTGCTTTAAAAATGATTCAATTATGTTGCTCTTATCTCTCGGTTTAAGGTTTTTATGCCTTTAGTTAACCCACATGTTATAGTTGTAGAATTATCAAGAATTTAAAAGTCGTTTAAGTGCGACTAAGCCTAAATTTTGTTTACGATAGCAGCCATATTTGTTTAAATTTGAAACTTAGCAGAATAATGGATTTGTTGCCAATCTAGAGAAACTAAGTTTCGCCGCAACAAATATAACGCTTTCTTTTATTATTGCGAATTAAATCATGCTTCATCCATTCTGGAATTTATTCGAGGAAATAAGTGTTTAAGATTTACTTCGAAATTTTTAATATAGATATTTGGAGTTTTTATGTATTTTTGCCTTGTCGCGAAGTGAGAACTGAATTAATTGAATGAAAAATGCTGAATCTTCTGTGAAAAACTGTTTCTTTGTTTATTTGTTTAATTTCCTTTACGCATCGTTTCAGATTTATTATAGTATTTGAATAGAACATGTGGCAACGATTAGATATTTTTTCCGATGATATACATAATTTGTGCATTCTGAGTTATAAAATGAATGAGATGTAACGCTGTTATGTGAACCTAGCGCCAGAGTATCTCTATGATAAACAAATATAGTGAATTTTAAAGAGTGCATTTATTCTGTTGTGGTTTATGCATTGCCGACGAAGAAGATTTAATTCAATCCAATATTACGGTAGCAACACAGCAAATGAAAAAGTACTCATGGATAAACTACCGGTAACCTATTGCAACATTATTTATTTAAAAGAAATCTACATCCCAATAAGAATGCAATGTAACGCCGGCATTATAATGTCTAATAAGATATCTTCATTTTTACTGTTCTGTGGCTTGAGAATATTGCGCATTGTTATTGTTGTACACTGATACTCCCTAGGCCTCAAACCATTCACGACTGCTACAGCTGCTTTCTGTATCATATGCTATAGCTATATTGCAAGTCGTCGTCATCGTCTTCGATATATGATTCGGTCTGTTTTCCCTCGTGCAATGATTTTCAGAACCATCAAGAGCATCAGATGTCCCTGTTTTCTTGAAGAACTATAATTGTTCTATAATTGTCCTTCTTGTTCTATAATTGTTCTATTGATTAGAACGCATGTATCCAAAAACCACGTGTGAATCAATTAACAAGACGAAAACAATCACTGCGTAGACGAACCCAATTTAAAATTTAGGAGAGCTTGCTTTCTGAACGCATTGAGGAAGGGGGAGGGGAATATCTGAATATTTAAAAAAAATACAGAACCTTGCGCTTAAAACTGCTGTGGAGCATGACTTAATTTCTAAAATCAGAAAACCTTCTGGAAGGTCGTCAGGAAGAAGGCGAAGTATTAAATAAATAAAATAGCTAATAATTAAAATGATTAAATTAAAATTAAAATTAAATAAATATAAAGATATAAATAAAAATTTAATAAATTATTAAATTAATGAAAATATCGGATCTCGTCTTATTTGGGTTCCGACTGGACTTAGAATTTCAGACAGGAACTAAGAAATAGTTCAGCCGGTCTCCGGTTTAATTAAGATCCTAAATATACAATATAACATACTATTTCAAGGGGTGGAAAACTATTCTTTTTCCAGTGCACCAGTAGAAAAAAAGTAAAACGATTAAAGCGTCAGTAATGAAAATAGAGAGTGCTAGAAACAATATGTGAGTATTTGGAAATAAAAATTAAGTGGAGAATTGTAGCTTCGAAAACGAACAGAAAAAAGCCCAGCACTTTCTGACCGCGATGCCCTGCAAATATAATTTTAGCTGTCAAGTAGAATACGATTGGACAAAAAATCCTCCCCCCCCGAATCCGATCCGATGACAACATAAGAACAAATACAAGTTCTGTAACAAATGTAAGTAGCAATTATTGTTCCCCGTATTTAGTTACATAATTCAAGTCTGCAGAAGCTCTACAGAGGTCACTAGAACTGGATATGGAAGACTAAGTTAATCACTGTTAATACTTTCGGGAACAAAACATTTTACCCTCTTTCATAAATTTATTCCATTACCTGGAGAATAAGCCTTTAACATGTGGATGGGGCTTTTCTTTCCTTAAAAGTCTTAACCTCCGTCAAAGTTTTTGTTCCCCACAGAAAGAAGGCATGAATTCGGAAGTCATAATCGATTTTAAAGGTATATTTATTTTTAAAATAAAATTTGTCTCCTGAAACTGCGTTTAACTTACATAAAAGAAGTGCCGGAGCCCTTTTATTTAGGGGTTCAGTTCGCTCAGGCTAGAATTACAATTTACAGAAACTGAGAAGTACGCGCAATTTAGGCTCTGCTGGGGAGGAAATACGCGAAAGGGGAAAGGATGCGAGTAAATACAGTATTTCCTCACAAAATAGAATTTTGCTTTATAACTTTATCCATAATGATGCTGTCAACGAAACGCTTCCCATTATTTTTGAATGACATGCTCATAATCTCATTGGACAGCACATCTGTCACATATTGCTTGCAGTTTTATTGTATATAATTTTAGAAATAGGGAACAGATTATACTCACATGTTGCTATACACATGTAAATATAGTACAGTGTACGATTATCCGGACAAATGCCGGGGAAGCAGGCGGCGGATAATTAAAAAACACGGATAATCCAAACTATCCATTTACATACATATTGCGTGTGTTTATTTCTTAAAAAATCTGATGTATACATCACAGGACTTCCTTGTACGGAATATTAAATTATTCACATTTTACATTTCATTTAAACTTATTGGATTGAATTATATCTACTTCATCGATAGCGCATAAACCACAATAGAATAAATGCACTCTTTGAAATTCACTATATTTGTTTACCATAGAGACACTCTGGCGATAGGTTCACTTAACAGCATTACATCTCATTTATTTTATAATTCAGAATGCCCAAAAAATACGTATATCATCTGAAGAGTTATTTAATCGTTGCCACATGTTGTATTCAAATACTATAATAAATCTAAAACGATATATAAAAGAAATTAAACAAGCAAACAAACAAACAAAAAACAGTTTATCACAAACGATTCAATAATTCTCATTCAATTAATTCAGTTCTCACTTCGCGACAAGGCAAAAATACATTAGAAACACAGAATATCTATATTAAAAATTATGAAGTAAATCTTAGACTTACTTGTTTTTCTTCGGAGAAGTTCCAGAATGGGTTAAGCATGATTCAATTTGCAACTTGGATTCAATTTTAAGTGTAAACAAATATGGCCACAATGAAAAAAATGATCAGGCTTAGCAGCACTTAAACAACTTTTAAATTGTTGATAATTCTACAAATCTTTCATGCAGATTTACTAAAGGCATAAAAACCTTAACCGGAAGATAAGAACAACATAGTTCAATCATTTTTAAAACAAAAAATGAACAATTTACCAACATATAAGAATAAAAAAACTGAGGTCACTGAACCGAATAACAGAGTGGATATATATATACATTTTTGCTACGGCCGATTGCAACGAAAATAGGAGGTGCACATCTGCGTGTTATAGCAGTCCTATACCTAAAATTGCAAAGTTCTGAGGCTACTCGTTTTTGAGTTATGCGAGATACATACGTACATACGTACGTACCTACGCACAGAAGCTATGAAAAAAATCTCTTGAGAATCCATTTTAAATCAGTTTTATAATTTTTTATTGGGAAAAAGAGTCTTTATTTAGTTCTTACGTATGGATGTCACTCAAAAACATCGTTACAATTGCATTCGATAGATAAATAGTCAAAATAGATATTTTCGGTGAAATACGATACCCGAAATTTTTCGCGGTTACAATACTTCCTTTTTACTTCGTTAAAGGAAGTAAAAATCAATAATTTTATTTTTGAGAAATTTAAATATTTGTCGAATTTCACTGTATATTTTTCGAAGAGCTATTTTATCACTTTATTTGAATCCCGTTTGGTTGACGAAGTCCAACAAGATTTCAACAGAAGACATCTTGGGACTAATGTAATTTTCAGTATTACTCTGTGTCTCTTCCATTCAGGGTCCACGAGCGGCTGAGCGGTAAAGCCGCTGAACACTGCTATTTCGGTCTGGGGCTGGAATCCCGGCGAACGGCTGGCTGCATGGACGTTTTCGTGGTTTTCCCCATGTGCAACATGTATGCGAGCCAGTTTCCTTAGAAATTCATTCACGAATGCATCCCCTTCTCCTAGGCAGATAGCCCTCGAGTGCTTTGTCATAATCAAATAAATCAAATCAAACCTTTGCTTGTTGTCGAATTTTTGCATCATAAAGTTTCCAACTCTTGGTTCATAGTCATGAAAAGGAAAAGAAAAGAAAAAATACTATTTAAATCACAACGCTAATTCTGCGTCGTCCTGTATAATTTTATCTGAGATGTTATGATTACATTTAAATCATTAGTAAACTTGGATCTCCATTTATTATGCTGCAAACAATATTCCCTTTTCTTGACAATCAGAATAGTTTGCCATCCAGTTAGTATCTGCAGTGAATGAAAGTTACTTCTGTAAAACATTCTATTTTGAAGGATGCTATTAAGTGTAATATTCGGCAAAGTAAATAAACTGAAAAAGGCGGGAAGAGTAAGAGAGAGAGAGCGACGTGATGAATAATAATGTCTTTCTAAACGGAAGACACATCATTAATTTATTTGTTCGTACTAAAAATAGTTGCAAAAGTGTGGGTTGATAAAGAGCGGCGCGTTGCCAGAGTGTGTGGAACATGTGAATATTTAAATTAATGATACCCTGTTTTCGCCGTGGATCGTATTATGCAAAATTATTGTGATGTTCCGTCTTTCCGAAATAAGTCGCTCTTCCTTTGACTTTTTCCTATCGTTATTTTTTTGTCTTTTATTATAAAAACTCCATTCACGCGTGATACATGCCAAAAACATTGGCTTCGGTTTCTCTGTGTATCATCATCTTGTATACAGAAGAGGTTTAAAATTCAAGTCTGATAGCTTTAGAATTGAAATCCGATGACGCAAATTATGTCAGTTTTAATATTTTGTACAAAACTGGAAATTAATAAACTGGGAAGTTTTTCGTAATACCCTTATTTCGCATCTATTTTTCATATTTTTTCCTTCTCTTCTTCACCCCCCCCTTTTTTCCCCAGATCAAAATCTGACTGTTGCGATAGGAAGAAAGCATAGCGAAATCGCATGCAAGCAGCACACTGAGAGAAGCTAAAAGAACATGTTTGGGCAGTCTGTTAAGATAAAGGTTTTGGGTTAGGTTAGAAAGATTTCAGTTCTCAGAGTTTAGTTTCCAAATTAACTACGTCATCAGCCTTACGCATGCTCTATGACATAGATTAATCTAGAAATTGCACGGTCCAGAAATGCGGTAATTATTTTTAGAATAGAGAGACGAAAAACCCAAATTAAAAATGACGAATTAAGAGACTGAATTAAATTATAAAGCTGATTTACATATTATTTGTCTTATATATATACATGTGTCTGAGGGGAGGGAATATAAAATTAGAAAATAAATCTCTAATAAATTACTAACTTAATTATCAATAGCTCTTTAAATTCCTTATTTATGTACTCCTAGCATCTGCAATGCAACAAAATTTCTCTCGACTGCGTCATGTCTAGATCAGACCATACGTATGACTTAATTCAAAACTTAAATCGAAACTTTCTTTTGGTGAGATTCCATATTGGATAATTGCGCACTTTTGCTCCTACCTGTGTTCTCGCTAAGTCACTGCTTCGCTGCTTTCTTCCTAACGCAACTGTCAAAATATTGTAAATGTTCTTGAATAGGCTCGATTAAAGTGCCGAGTGAACTGTGACTGCAGCTATCAGTTGAAATAAAGAGAAATATTTAATATGCCTCGACTGCCATGTTTGCTATTCGCTACTGATTCAGTATTCTACGTTCTATGCAATCAGCTTTCCAACATTTTTACTTGTTATAACTTGCTTTATGGTTATATATATGTAATAATAAAATTCTATAGTCAAAAATACACTTACATTTCGTTTTTTCTTTTTCTTTTTTCCCCAGTCACAATTCTAAATACATGTTCTTTTCATTTTAATGGCGATGATCTCTTATTTGACAGTATGTGGAATTAAATCCACGGCCCCGTAGTCAAGTTGATTTTCCTGCCTTTTCTACACGTACAGTTATTGAATGTTCTGGAAATATTTAAAGCGAACTAGATTGGCTGACGAGGCTGACGTCGTTTCTTGGAAGCTCCGCTTTTCCACAGATTATAAAAGGACTCGCAAAGGAAAACGAGGGGTCTTTTCATTAATGTAAAGATGCAGTAAACTTCAATACAAAAAGTTATTAGTTGTTCTTTTTTATATACTCCGGGGATCTGATTTTTGCAACTGCTTTCATGGAAATTAATAAATGGATCCTGTTTTTTCTGTAAACTTATCGTCTGATACTTTGATCTACGACTACATTTGGTACATCATATATATAATTCAAATAATTGATTAAAAGGTAAGAATTATGAGCCAAAAAAGCCTATATCTTGAGCTGAAGCTGCGTACTTAGAAATAAACATTTATTAAGAAGAAAAATAATAAACTATCTCATAGGAAGAGAAATAAAAATTGTAATCTTAAAGTTAGTGAAGTAAAAATTTTTTTTAATATTTGCTAAATTCACGAATAAAGGGGGAAAATGTTAACAACGTAAAAATCAAATTAAACTGTAAAAGGCGATAAAATAGCAAAATCTAACTTATAATGCGGTCTCTGGTTTCTATGCTTATATTTGAGAAAATTTTGATAAAAATACAAGAAATTTGTCTCCCATATGACAAAACTTATCCGGGATATTTAATTACAAAATTAGCAATTTTGGGTGTCATTTTCGACTTGTCATTAGGGATCGGTTAATTAAGTAGAATAATTCGAGGAAATGAGTTTGAATAAAAAGCAGCAAAACATGTGTATAATTTAATATGCCGCACAAAGAAGTCATATGGAGATCGAAAACTTTTTATATAATATTCATTTATAGTCATTAGATTGTTTAATAGTATATCTCATTAATGTAATTTTTAAATTCCTTTGAGTCATAATGTACTTTTATGCAGCTAGCCTGCGGGCGCTTTACCATATTCAAATAATGTAACCTATTAGCTGGCAAGCCTGCTGGATGAGGGGGGCTGCAGCCAAAGCAAAATTTATAAATCTATGTATACCTGAAGAGAAAATGCATAAAAACATTTCAGAATGACTGAAATTAGTTCAATCTTTCCAAGCAACAACCAATTCGTAAATATTTTTTGTTGCCAAACCAGGAAACAGAAACTTTTGATACCTCAAGTTAATACGTATACGTATGACGTCACGATTTAAATTTAATGTAATATAACAGCTTTCTCTCAATATCAATAAAAGAATCAGCGTGGCAATAAGATACCGTGTTAGTTATCCTGAACCTGAATCTAAAACGTTGCCAAGAGCAGCATTTATTTAAAATGCTGACATTAACGAAACATTTTTGACACACAACGACGTCATATGCAACCACGTGTTTTCTTCAACACCAGAATATAATAATATGTTTTATATTTAGCAATGCTATTTTTATTTCATACCTTGTAAAACTTGCAAATTTTATTATTAAAAAACTTTACGATTTGAAAATGAGCAAGGGTAACATTTACGAAGTAAAGCAGATTTTTTATCTCCAGCGCGCGAGACTGTTGCCACTGGGAAGATGAATCGAAAATGAGCGTTTTCAGAACTTTTAATTACAAAGTTTTCATTAACAAACTCTACGATTTGAAGCGAGCAGTGGCAACACCTTTCGAAATAAAGCAGATTTTTGTCTCCAGCGAGCAAGTCTGTTGCCACTGGGGAAAATGAGCTCGAAAATTAGCATTTTCAGAGCTTATAATTAATATCTCGGCTAAGTAAAGCCATACGAAGATGAGATTGGTTGAAATAGCTTTTCAGGAATTTTTGAAATCCGGGAGTACATCTCTCGAAACTCAACTCCCCACCGTTCCGGATTAGATAACACCGCAAACAAACACACAGACGCGCACAGATTTTAATAGTATAGATCAAGGGTCTCCAAACTACGACCCGAGGGCCGAATGTGGCCTGCGAGCACTAATGATCCGGCCCGCCAGGGCTTTCTTTAATTTTATAAAATTTCAAGTCACAAATAACATACACATTAACTCTTTGATACAATAGCCAATCTAGAAATGCGTTAATCTTCCACGTTCTTTATAAAACATATTATAAACATTATACAACTGTTCCTAAATTTACAATAAGTGAAATACTGTAACACTCTATATAAAAAATCTCATGTGAACACGCATGACCTCTTCATGCGTCCTTTAAATTACACTTTTTTTTGGCAGTACTTCATTTAAACTTATTTCTTCGAATTTCATTAGAGATATATTTCTTATTCAATCTATTCAGTTCTCACTTCGCAAGAAGGCAAAAATATATAAAAACTCAAAACATTTTCAAACAAAACAAGAGTTTAAAATGTAAACAAACGGCGGCTTGGTTATTCTTAATAGCACTTAAGCAACTTTTAAATTGTTGGTAATTCTACAACTATTGAATGCAGATTAACTAGTCAAAACATATATGCTGTTCATCATAATTGCATTGCCGTGGCATGATGAATTAACTTGATCTTAGCCCTCGGGAAGCTTCGTAAAAGAGCCAATATGACCCGAGGGATAAAATTTTGGAGACAGCTGTTTCTAACGCCTTATTACGTAACCTGATACAAAGTCTTTTTTTCCAATTTTTAAGGTGTTTTATATTTAAAATTTTTTTAAAATTTTTTTACATTAAAAAAAGTATCAGTGAACGTTCTTCGAGGTGTCTAACTATAATCTAACGTCGGTAAATCGCAATTAAAAAAAAGTTTCTGAAATTTTATCTTTGAATATATTCTGCATTTCATTTTTTAACGGCTGCGTGTCAGAAGAAGTTGGAAAGAAATTACTTATTCAAAGAGAACAGTTCTTGATATAGTGCCATTCTACTTCCGCCGGTTCGGGAGGCAACGAAGCATCCGGTGCATTTTATTTATTTTTTTTATTATTCCATAATTATATCAACTTATTCCTGGAAGCTTATCTTTTGAAATAAATATGCCCGCTTGTCGAGTCCATTTATTTCTTATTCGTCCTGCGTCCATAAACGGATACGTAATAAAACTACTATTTCCATAAAATTGGCTGAAGAACCTTGTTTGCCTTCATGCGCTAACGAGCACTTTTTATTTTTTTTAATCGCAAGCGAACGATGGTTTTTTTCAGTTTTTATGTTTGTTTTATGTTTGTTGCAAGCGGTGGAACACTGCATCTGCCATGCCCATTTAAAATATAAAATAGAAGTGCAGCGAACTTCAGTTATCCGGACTAACTGACTATAGTCAGAGACAATCCGGATTTTCAAAAGTCCAGACACCTTCCCCCCCCAGTTTAAATACGTAATTTATGTTATACGAAAGAAAGAGAAGATTTTATGTCATCTTTTATTATAATATTGTTGCGCGCAAACGGGTTCGTAATAGGTTGAAAGCGCACGGAATCGATGATAGCTTGATAAAATTTACTTTACCAAAAAGAAGATTAAAGTCGTAGAGACATTAGGTTATTTTAAGCAGGAGATGTGCAGAAATAAGCAGTGCCTTCGCCGGGACTCGAATCTCGGACCTCTTGAATACGCGCCGAGTGTGCTGATTATTACACCACGAAAGCATACTTTATAACGCGGAAAAAATACCCTTTTAAAGGGCGACTGGGGATTAGGAGATCCAGTCGCCAATTCCTGGTGGAGGGGAATCATCATCCACAACCTTTTTTTAGTTCGGGTGCCACTGTGCAGGAGATGTGAAGAAATGAGCAATGCCCTCGTCGAGACTCGACCCTCGGACCTCTCGAATACGCGCCGAGTGTGCTGACCATCACACCACGAAGGCATGCTTAGTAGGCGGGAGGAATACCTTATAAAGTTCTTAAACCTTTCTGAAAAAAAGTACTCTTGTCAGTATCACAGAGCACAGTCAGTAGATACACTTCAAACTACTAAGAATGTTAAACACAACGCAATGCAAAGCGCATCTACAGGGCGAAGCTCACAGGGAGATATCTCAAGATATCTCCGTCTCCGATCAGTAAGTACTCCGTCGTCTACTCTGAACTGAGAAACTGAGAGTAGATGCTCTATCCGGTCTCGTATAGTTTTCACTCGGCCGCAGAGATATTTCTAGTACCTTCTACTTCTCACCCAATTCATTTTCACTTCATGTATTTTGTCAACTACAAGAAGATCTTTTATATATGAGACCGAAATATTAGTCCTATCAGCATCTGCTAGATCTTCCAAACCGGATAATGAGACTGTATATATAATATTAATATATGTGTTTACAGTGGGGTTTTCATCAATACATTTAAGAGCAAATATGATATGGATTGGTGATATGGACTGGATAATACGAATTGGTGTTATAGGCAATGAGAGGGCCGACATACGACCCAAAGAGGGTGCTGTGGGTAATGCCGGAGATGCGCTCGATATTTTCAGACATGGAAAACGATTGTTATTGGTAAAATCAAGGATTTCTATTATAATTGCTAGAAAGAGAAGTGGAACATTTCGGGAAAAAGGGAAAGATTATTTGTTGAACTTTGAAGTGTCTAAAAATACGAAAATGATATGTGATTTTGATTACAATCAAATAATTACTGGACGCGGACGCTTCTCGGCGTACCTGAAAAGATTTAATTTGGAAAATAAGTCTTTGTAATTTTTGTAGTACTGAAGGCAATGCGCGACATTTCGTCGAAGACGGCATCTTATTGGAACATGTTAGGAGAAGACATAGTAACGTAAAGGAATTCTATTGCCGCAGGAAAAGAGTTTAGATTTGAAAAGGATTTAATGAACTTTATAAATGGCAATAGAACAATATTGGGAATTTTGATTTTATGTTTTAAACTGTATTTTTATGTTGGGTGTGCTGTGCTAACCATAAGGCCGATTATTATCGGCCAGGAGAGTTCCAGCACACTTATTATTACATTAAATTACATTATCTTCCACTTCTCGAAATTACTGGAAGAGATTATAAGATAATTCTCCCTCCTCCTTAGCATGCCTTCACGGTGTAGTGGTCAGCACGCTCGACGTGTATTCGAGAGGTCCGTGGTTCGAGTCCCAGCGAGGGCAATGCTCGTTTTTCACGTCTTTTCTGCTTTCAAAAAGTACCTAATGTTTTTACAACATATACTGTTAAAGTTACATATAAGGGCAGGATACGGTTATAGTTACATATAGGGATCAATTGCAGTTATTCAGCTACAGTACCAATTAGTTACACAGGGACCGCACCGACCACAATGTCGCGAAATGGGCGCCAAGTTTGGCCACCTTTGGCAATTTCTCAACAAATTTGGGGACTAATATTAGTTAGGCGACTAAATTAGTACCAACCTAAAATTAGTTTAGCGACGAAATTAGTCGCCCAGCTAATTTTAAGTTAGCCATTTACCTCAATGTTAAATAGACTTGCCCTTGTAATCTTATTTTTCTGGCCAAGCTTTGTCTCTTTTAAGCATTTCATGTCCCATTATCCAAAAACTGCTACAATTTCGCATGTAATTTCACTAAATTTATTTCCATATATACAAAATCCGTAACAACATTTTATTTTAACAAAGATTACATATAGGTGTTAACCATCTGATAATATTGCATTTATTTTGAAAGAGTTTTGAAATAAATATAAACTAAATTTTATCATAGAATCTAAGCAATATTTATTCACATTTGTAATATTTTACATTTTCCTCGGAATATGCTTTGCCACTGATTTACCAGACTGTAACGTTTATGCAATTCAAATTTAAAATCGTTCGCTTGCGATTAAAAAAAATTTGCTCGTTAGCGCATGAAGGGAAAAAATGTTCTTTAGCTAATTTTATGGAATATTTTTAAAGGAAACTTTGGATGTTTCCATAAATATTCTATCAGATAAGATTAATTACGAAGAATCTAAAAGATATATTTATGAAGAACAGAAATCACTGATTTGTGGCAGGCTGAGTTATCCTGCTCAAATTTGAAGGAATCCATGTTTGTATCCTCGAATACTTTATAAAATGCCTATTGTAGTGTAGTTTTAAGAATATTGATGAATGTTTGGCTATTTGTGGTCTCAAACTGGCGGTTCGTGTTCATCGTTGCTGTATTGTTGATTAAGAGCAATATTTCTACATTTAGAAGCATTTTTTTTTTTTTTTTTTTTTTTTTTTTTTTAGCTCCAAATGGACGTTTGTCTCCAATGGGATATTATTCTCTAAACGGCATTTTGTGTCGACTCACTATAATGTCGGTTTCACTTTTCAAATTGTTGCCACCAAATATTGTACTGTATGTAAAGAAATTAAATAATGAAGCATCTGTATGAATGCAGTATGTTTATCTCACTGTGGAAAAACAACGGTACCTAGAGCCATTAAATTTTGAATAACGTAGTCAGTCACACGGCACTCGGAAACCGGAATTTTGATTTTGGAATTTGTTTTATTATCTATTTCATATTTTGTAAACATTTAATGAATTTGTACTTAACAGACTCCATGATTTCAAAGCGAGCAATGGCAACACTGTACGGAATAAAAAAAATTTCATCTCCAGCCCGCGAGACTGTCTATCGGAAATTCTGAAGATATGTTTTTTTTAAAAATATTTTGTGATATTGCTGTTGAATTGAGTTTTATGTTGTTTAAAGTTTGAAGAACATGAAATAAAATAATAAATAAAGGTAAATAAAGTAATACACAAAACGTTAAAAAACGCCCGTTTGGGTGTAGTATAAAATCTGAAAGCTTTCAGATTTTTTTTAATTAATATTTATTATTAGCGGCGTTATTTGCTAACTATCCAAAAGGTACTTTGAGCATTTTTTAATTTTTGTGTTTTGTTGTGACGTATCTCACGTGTGTGACAGTTACATCAGAAGAAGCCCACGAAATTAATCGTTACAAAGAGTGTACGATGCGTGGCAAAGAGTGTACGAGTGTCGTTGAAAATGGTGTTGAGTACCATACAGGTGGCACTACGACTTCGCTCAGTTCCGTCCCCAATTTTGATACAGCAAACCCGAGGGACACGGGTTCGAGAGTCACCCACCCCTGTTCTCCTGCCACCAACCTCTCGAGAGGACGTTCGGCTCGCCGCATATTTAGAGTGCCCCCATGCCATACAGACACTATACATTTACAAACATCCTTGCCTTCTTCCGGATTCGAACCCGGGTCCTTCGGTACGGCAGTCAACGTCGCTTACTCCGGTTGGGCCATTGCATTTTGTATTTAAAAAACCTAAATAATTTGTATCATTTTTCTGAATATATTGTTGCGTGCGTACGGGTTCGTAATGGATTGAATGCACAAGTCGTTAAAAAGTTAATGAAGTTTATTCTTTTAGCAAAAAATAAAACAAAATACTGAAATATTTCCTCAGAGATATTCGTACAATATCACAATATCTCAAACGCTAAACAGAACTCAATTCAAAACAGAGAAACCAGTTCTATCTCACAGCGAATTAGCTACAATCAATAACAGCATTAAGTAAAAAAACAGTTCGCTAAAAATAGCTACAACATAGATGAGGTGTTTTAATTCGGCTTTTATAAGCTTTTTAATTATTCACTAGAACATTCTGGTAAAATCTATTTTCTCGATTTTTGTGGATGGCAACAGCAATTACGAGATATTTATTGAATATTAAATGCATTATATTTATTATTATTATTGAATGCATTATATTATGCATTATATTTATTATTATTATTGAATATTAAATGCATTATTATTTATTGAATATTAAATGCATTAATATAAATTAAAATATTAAATGCTCTTTTATTTTTACTTTTCCGGCATAGCTTTCTCTTCAAAAGTCGTCTGCGTTGCACGGGAAAATAAAGCTATTTTAATTACAATTCTAAATAAATAGCTAAATAAATACGAAATCCGTAATAATATGAAATTATGATTAAAAATGTTATAAGAGTTAAAATACTATGATTTAAAATAGTTACTTTTGATGGGTATAAAAGTGAACAAATATGGGCGATTTAATTGCACGCAAGAACGCACATTTACATCCTTTTCTCCGTTGAAAAAAAAAAAATCTATGCACGGCTCTGCCCATTATTGAATTTTTTCTGTATTTGTCAATTTGTGGGTATTTCTGTGTTGTTGAATGTGAAATGGCCTACATAACTGGTAAAGAAAAGCTTGGTAAACAGATACGTTATCACGAGACGCTTCCTTTTATCATAAATTGTTCGTGATCTTGCTTTTGAAATTATGTGAATATTAGTCATTCGAATAGAGCTTGCAGGAGATTTGCCTGCGATGTGTGGTTTGCATATCTTAAAACGCTTATCTCATTCTTTGCCGTTTCGGAGCTTTCCGCCTGGTAACTTGCCTTTATTTAGCGTCTCATTTTCATTTATTCCACGTAGACAGATTTCGATGATACTTGTGATTGATTCGTTTACGTTCTTAATTTGCATAGAAAACCGAGGTCTTTGTACCTTTAGAAATGAATTATGTATGAGCAAGTTGCGAAATAAAGTTTTTCGAAGTTTTAAAAGTCTATGTTGCCCGGCGTATTTTCAGTTCTGCTGCATTATATATCCTGCGATGTCATATATTTATCTTACATTGATCCTGCGGCATTACATAGTTATCTTGCAGATTATAATAATACGTTGGCTGTCACTGTAGCTAATTGAGCTACTAAAAAAATTAACATATTTCTTAATTTTTATTAACCCAAAGAGGCAATTTGCCCAGAAGTGCTATGAATTTCGTTTTGGCATTTGGCGTTGATTCACTATAAACGACGAAACATTTTTCAGATTGTTGCCAGCAAATACACTGCTCAACACTGAAAATGCAACACCAAGAAGGAGTGGTCAGAAATTTATGCAAATTTTAGAGTAGACGCACGTCACTGACTTATGCGAATGATGTGAAATGCGCAGCTCTCCGACGCACGTGAAGTAAGATATAAGAGAAGAAACGTGCAAAATGAGCAATATTCGTGTCGTTATTTCTGCCAAACGAATTATCGAAGAAAGTTGGTCTTTGTCCCGGAGGATACGTGTAAAAGGAGAGAATGCCAGGTCGCCGTCAACGAAGGCACTTCCAGCAGATAGAAGATTTTACGAGGGGTATGGTGATCGGACTGAGAAGGGCGGGTTGGTCCTTACGTCTAATCACAGCTGATACCCACATGGATGCGAGCGCGGTGCATCGGCTATGGCGAACATGGTTGGAACAAGGGAATGTGGGAAGAAGGAGGGGTGCAGGCGCAGCCAGAGTGACGCCAGCACGCGTGGATCGACGCATCCGCCGACAAGCTGTGGCGGTCCCGCAAGTCACTTGTACCGCGATTCTGCAGCATGTGCAAGATACCCTGGATGTTCCCGTGTCGACGAGAACCATTTCCCGTCGATTGGTTGAATGTGGCCTACACTCACGGCGTCCGTTAAGGAGATTGCCATTGACCTCACAGCATAGACGCCAACGTTTATTTAGAATGGTGCCGGACTGAAGCGATGTAGATGACAGAATGGCGGAACGTCGTGTTCTCAGATGAGTCACGCTTCTGTTTATCCAGTGACAGTCATCGCATACGTGTGTGGCGTCGACGTGGAGACAGATCTAATCCGGCAGTAACTGTGGAACACCCCACCGCGGGACAACGTCGCATAATGGTTTGGGGCGCTATTGCCTACGATTCCAGGTCACTTCTAGTTCGTATTCAGGGCACTATGACGGCACGATACTTGTCGTGGCATAATGGTTTGGGGCGCTATTGCCTACGATTCCAGGTCACCTCTAGTTCGTATTCAGAGAACTATGACGGCCCAACGGTACTTGGATAATGCACTGCGGCCGGTGGCTATAACCTACCTTCAGGGGTTGCCTAATGCAATTTTTGAGCAGGATAACGCCCGACCACACAGTGCTCGCATTTGCCAACATGCTCTGCAAGGTATACAGATGCTTCCCTGGCCACCGTACTCTCCTGACCTGTCACCAATCGAACAAGTGTGGGATGTGATTGGACGTCGTTTGCAGACTCTGCTCGTGTTTCGTTCAGAAGACGAACTGCGGCAAATGGTTTAAAGGGAATAGAGAGCCATCCCTCAGGACACCATCCGCACTCTTATTGACGTTATGCCTAGACGTGTTTCTTCGTGCATCGCTGTCCGCGGTGGGCCTACATCCTACTGAGCTGACGCCGTTCATGCTCTGTATTCTGACTATCATTTTGAAACAGAGATCACTTATTGCTGCTTGCTGTCACTGTCTTTTTTCCAAATTTCATCACTTTCATCACGCAACACTGTACGGGGAAAAAACATTTTAAAGCACTTAAAACATCAGAAGTTTTAAGTACGAAGAACATGATAGTTAGTAAATAAAAGTAACACACAAAACGTTAAAAAAACGCCCCTTTTGGGTGTAATATAAAGCTTTCAGATTTTTTTTTAAATTTTATTTTTAATATTAGAATTACCTTTACTTAAAACGGTGGGAGAAAATAACATTGCATCAGAGATTTTGAAAACAACTTTACATCAGTTTGGTTCATTTCTCACTACATAAAGACATTATTTATTACATCATTTTATTCCTATACTCTTACCGTGTTACCTAGTGCACTTCCCTCCCCCCTCGTTTATAAACTAATTTTATCTTCCGAACATGGAGAGGGAAAGATTATCAAAGTAATTAAATGTCTGAAAAACCCGGTTAAAAATAAGAACATACAAAGAAAAACAGTGATGGATAAGCTACTAATAACTGTTACAATATTATTTCTGTAAGAGAAATCAACATTACAATAAGATTACATAAAAATATTTACATAACAATATCTGACGGATGAGCTGATATCTGATGGTAATTGAGCTGGACACGTCACGCTCTACATGACTAGCTCAGTTACCTTATAAAGCCTTAGGGGCACCTCACATAAATGAGTCTGACAGCGGTTCTTAACAGGGACATCAAAGGAACGAAGGAGAAGGAGGCGAACAAAAGACCGGGATTTCTAAAAATCCAATACGTCAGTAGTAGATAAGGCTACAGTAAGCTGGAAAGTAAATAATAGACGTAAGGTGTAATCTCGTATTTGCTAACTTTCTTAAGTGTAAGAACACTTGTCACGTCCGGATAGCTTAAATAAGAATCTGCACAAAATACTTTTTAAATAATAAAAGCGATGGATAATAAAATGGATGAAATGCTAATACAAAAATACAAATACTAACTGAATACACTGAATAAAATAAAAATACGTTCGTTCAGTTTTTAAAATATTATGTATAAATGAATTTTATTATTAATTACTTATTATTGTAATTAATAATAAACTATGCTATTATTACTTATTAATTAAATTCATTTTTATTAATTACTTAAGAATCAATATCAGTATTAAAAATAAAATGTGTAATGAGTAAATTATTAATATTAGATTGTTATTAATTACGCGGTAATTAAGAAACTTAATTTACTTAATAATCAGTATCAATATTAAAAATAAAATTATGTGTAAATTATTAATATTAGATTATGAATTTCGTATTAATTAGAAAACTTTAATACTTGGAACAGCTTCATCTGAGCAATTATCATCTATTAGAGCAGGAGTCTCCAAATTACGACCCGAGGGCCGATTCTGGCCCCCGAGTACAAATGATCCGGCCCGCCAGGGGTTTCTTTAAAATAATGTTATAAAATTCAAAGTGACAAATAACATACCCATTAATTGTTTTATATAACAGCCAATCTAGAAACGCGTTGCCTATCATGCACGTTCTTTATAAAACATACACAGTCCTGTCACATTAATGTGACCACCACGTACTTTCCATGTCAGAGTTAAATAACCAATCACAGAAGGCAGGTGGCAGCACAGTGCAGTTCAGCGTATATAAAGGGTGTGTGAGGGCTTCGGAAAACATTTCAATCGTTGGCGTAATGCAGAAACGAAGCGATTTATCCGACTTCCAAAAGGGCATGATCATTGGCTTTCGGGCCAAGGGTGGAAGCATTTCCGAAACGGCTGAGTTTGTGAACTGTTCGCGTGCCGCCGTGGTAAAAGTGTACCGTGCATGGCAAAATGGGACTGTCCAAAATCAGCGACGTGGCAAATGTGGTGCACCACGGGCCATAGATGACAGAGGCGAACGACGGTTGCGGAGATGCGTTCGGGCAGATAGACGGGCTACCGTTGAGCAACTGACCACCAAAATGAACCAAGGGGCTACCAAAAGTGTCTCCCAAAGTACTATTCAGCGAACATTGCTGCGTCTGGGCCTCCGAAGCAGACGCCTGGTTCGTGCACCTATGCTGACTGCTGTTCATCGACGGCGAAGGCTAGAATTTGCACGCCAGTACAGCAGCTGGACGTCCACTGAGTGGCGACAGGTTGCGTTTTCGGATGAATCGCGTTTTATGCTCCATCGGACAGATGGACGTTGGCGTATAAGGCGTGAAACCTCTGAAAGGAACCACCCTGCAACCATTGCCGGAACGGTCCAAGCTGGAGGCGGGAGCATTATGGTCTGGGGAATGTTTTCCTGGCATTCTCTAGGTTCACTGATCATTGTGGAAGGCACAATGGATCAATACAAGTACGCATCTGTCCTTGCGGACCATGTTCACCCCTACATGCGCATTGTTTTTCCTCAGGATGATGGCATCTTCCAGCAGGACAATGCGAGGTGCCATACAGCTGCCAGTGTACGTGCGTGGTTCGAAGAGCACCAGGATGAGTTTACCGTCCTCCCCTGGCCAGCAAACTCACCTGACTTAAACCCAATCGAGCATCTGTGGGACCATCTCGATCGAGTTGTTCGCGCCATGGATCCTCAACCGCGTAATCTAGCGCAGCTGGCCACGGCATTAGAGTCGGCATGGCTCAACATCCCAGAGAACACCTTCAGGGACCTATGTGACTCTCTTCCTGCACGTCTCGCAGCAGTCCGCTCTGCGAAAGGTGGTTATTCTGGCTTTTGACAGATGGTCACATTAATGTGACTGGACTGTGTATTATAAATATTATACAACTGTTTCTAAATTTACAATAAGTGAAATACTTTAACACTCTATATAATAAATCTCATGTGAACACGCATGACCTCTTCATACGTACTTTAAATTACACACATTATTTGCCTCACTTTATTTAAGCATATTTCCTCGAATTTCATTAGAGATATATTTCTCATTCAATCAATTCAGTTCTCACATCACGAAAGACAAAAATACATAAAAACTCAAAACATCTTCAAACAAAGCAAGAGTTTAAAATGTAAACAAACGGCGGCTTCTTTAGGCTTAGTAGTCCTTAAACAACTTTTAAATTGTTGGTAATTCGACAACTATTGCATGCAGATTAACTCGAACTTTAAAGTCAAAATATGTATGCTGTTCATCATAACTGCATCGCCATGGTATGATGAATTAATTGGGCTTTGGCCCTGAAGCTTCGTGAAAGAGCCAATATGGCCTGCGGACTAAAATTTTTGGAGACCCCTGTATTAGAGCAATAGGCAAATTTCTCTCCCCTTTAATGATGTTGAACCCCATCCAGATGTTTTCGTTTTGCCGCCTTAGCTCTCATATAATTAGCAATATACCAGCTCTGCCAACAACGTTATAAGCCAAAATAATGTTTACTATATTAAAGGATTAGGGTTAACATTTGTTAATAAGAATACATTGTTTTCGTACCGTTTTTAATTTTTGCCTCTTGTAGACGAATTTGTTAAAGAAGCATCGTAGTGTACGAGAGTAAGGATTAAAAAAATTTTTTAAAACATACGTATCAAAAGCTGTAAAAGAAGTTGATCTCGCTTTTCATACAATTGCGATTGTTCTTTCGGGGTTTCTATTGAATAAACAGATAAAAACATCGGGTTATACATATAAATACAAACACATACACACACACATCGCGGTGCACCGCATATTAATCTGCTTTTTTGAATGCAACTTTCTTTTTTTTCCCCGTTGCCATCTGTGCTGTAAAAAAACAGAGGTTGATAAGTGAAGAGTGTTTGTAAAAATGTTTATTTAATGCGCGGCACTGTTTCTTCAGATACATGATCTGTGTGGTTGAAGGGAAAGGTTGAATTCCGCTACTGTTTCTCCAATTTTTATTTTACGTATTTCTTTTTTCAATTTCAAAATTTGCCCTCATCAGTTTACGGCATGATGCTATTTATAACTTGTTTCGGAGTGTAAAGTCTTGAGAGCAAACATAGCAAAAGCAGTCGCCGAAAGAAGTGGTTTCTGTGGTGTAATGTTTCTCAAGTCCTCATTTTTCAGTATTAGTGCAAAATTTCAGGGGTATCTGGAAAATAAATAATCTCGAAGTCTCCGTTCGAGTGAACAATAACCTCTCAAACCACCCGTTTCTCTGATCAACTTTTCTTAAAAATAAGGAAATAATGTTTAGAGGGCTTAGTGGCGATTGAGCCTGTTAAAACAGCCTTAACTGTTTTGTTCCCGTTTCAGCCTTAGAAGGAAAGATTTAGAGATTCAGTGAATTTATTCCCAGTTTAGCCCGATGGGGAAATATCAGTTCATTCTAATATCATTGTCTAAGGAAATGAAGCCTGTAGCCTTTAGCTTCTTCGAGCCTCATGAGTAATGAACTCATATATTGTCAGGACTGAGTGTTCGGTGCATATTCTTGGCAAACATCTTCGTGAACTTCTTAAATCCTGATCTTGAACAGGGAGCTGAATACAGCTATGTTCTGTGGTAGACTATTGTGATTAAGTGGTAGAAGAACTGCACTTGAAAGGAATTTAAAACTGCATATTCTTGGCAAACATCTTCGTGAACTTCTTAAATCCTGATCTTGAACAGGGAGCTGAATACAGCTATGTTCTGTGGTAGACTATTGTGATTAAGTGGTAGAAGAACTGCACTTGAAAGGAATTTAAAACTCTCTTTTATTAAATCACTTTTATGTACAACCACTTCCCAACTCGGGAGGGATACAGAAAGTAAAGACCACACTTGGGTCTAGAATGAACAATCAAATGTAAACTAAAACTAAATAGAAATTAAATTAGTCGTTGCTCACAGAGCTATACCGCGAGGTTGGCTTCTAAACTAAATGGTGCGTAGCAAGATTTACTAATACTGACGCACTTGGAATTATTTCAATAAGCAATCAAAAAGCACTATTAGTCAGGGGAACGTCGAATAGAGTAACAGTGGTCTGAGATTAAAAGCTCTCTCACACTGAAAGGTTTCTACCTTTCGTTTAAATAGAACTTGGCTCCACTTCAAATTAACATAAAGCTGAAAACACGCGCTTCTTCTAACGGGAAGTTGAAAATGAGAAGGGATAGAAAGATTTAAATTAAAATAAAACTTTGTTAGTTTAACTAAAACCTTACAATATCATTAAATAGTTTTTCCTATAAACTTTACACAGTAGAAATTTAAAGGGAAAATTAACAAATTTTGACTGCATTTATTTTTATAAAAGATTCATATACTTTTGAGATTCAAAATTTTATCGACCGTAGCCAGTGATATATCCTAAGATTGCTGCCATTCTGTAAAATAAAATTTTGTATTTAATTTAAATTATGGTATTTTCACATTATCGCATTCCGCCCTAAGAAGTCGCCAGATTTTCAGAATGTGTCAATTTCTGGCAAACAGGAACATAACGTTTTTCTGGCAACCATATTATAACATTTTTTCAACCAAGCAACGTCGCCATTTTCGTATGAGTTCTTTTTGTTGTGTTGTTCTAAATTGTGACCGTTTATATTGATAAATCGTAATATATTTTTTGGCCTTAATTTAAAATATGAGCTTGTGAATCTGCTGTCAGTGTAAGAAATTGCGGTAAAATTTCTGCAGAAATATAGTGTTTTTGCTGCAAAATCGCTAACAGTAATAATTTCTGTAATATTAAGAGATCGCCACTACGTTTCCGCCAGAACAAAAGAATTAAAAAAACCCGTTTGTAAGTAGTTTTATTGATTGATTTTTTGGAATAAGTATCTAATTAAAATCTAAAAAATATATGCAATAATATTTATGTTTGTGATAGGCAAATTCTTGCAACTGACTTAAATGCTGACTTATGCCATCATTCTTTTCTATCTGTCAGAAATTGGCGAATTGCGCCTACGTGGCTGCGTTAATACGTAAGTACTAAAGCTATAAACCAAAAGAATGACTTTAAATAATAAATCCATTCTAAATTTGCGAGATCAGATTCTTTATTTTGTAGAAATTTTTTAGTGATGAATTTGTTTATTGACTGGATTAAGTACCTGTAAAAATTAATGCAGCTCACCTAATTTTTTCTTTTTTTATCCTTTCATAGATTGTAGTAAAGATAACAGTCATGAAAACATTCTTTCGAATATTGTTTTAGAACAATTTGCTGTTTAGTAATCTTAATAAAACCCAAAGCTTTTGATGTAAATTTTATGGATTGCAATTTGGGACAGCTCACTATAAACTTTCAAATGTTATTTTAAGGTGATTTACATAGATTGCAATTTGTTAACTATCATTCCATTCTTCCAGACACTATTTTGAAAGAAACAGTTTTTATTATAAACTAGCGGGCAACCCGCCAGCTGAGCGGGCTGCGCCCGCTTTATTCACCTATGCATCCGCAAGATACTGCATACACGTTACACAGGCGGAAAATCACGAAAACACCAATGCAGCTTGGATGTTCGCCGGGATTCGAAAATTGGACGGAACTACCAGTGTTCAGCGATTTTACCGCTCAGCCGTTAATGGGCCCTTGTGCGAAGTGTAATCGCCAAAATTTTCGGGTATGATATTCCAACAGTATTCGTTATTAAAATTCCTTTGTTCAAATTCCTTTGGGTAAACTTCAAGTCCTATCCATAAATTTTATACCCAACATCTCTTTTGCAATTTTGTTTCATAACACTAAACTGTGGCCGAATTCTCGTACCTATGGCAACCAGCACAGGAAGTGTAATTTTTTATGTGCTTGCGCGAAGTAGTGGTGTAGTGTATTCAACAATGGCAAAGCATTCTACGGTAATCTGCCTAAGGGGAGGGATGCCTTCGGGGAGGACTTTTTAAGGCAAACTTTCTCGTATACGCGTTAACAATAGGGAACGGTGATTTGCATAGATTGCAGTTTGTTAACTATCATTCCATTCTTTCAAACACTATTTTGAAAGAAACAGTCTTTATTATGAATTGCAGTTTTTTATAACACTAATCGCTTACGCGGAAAGCCGCCTACATAGTTATCATAAAACAGAAAAAATATATAATGATTTTAATATACAATGATTTAATGAAAAAATATATAATGGTTATTTAATGAGTCCTACTGCTGTCATTTCATAAAAATATTTAATATTTCTAATTAGACATTTCATGATTTAAATGTATTTTTATTTAAATCAATGAAATTAGAAAGTAGAAAAAATATTCTTTAAGAACTACGTTTATTGATTGTAAATCGCTTGATTTGTTACTCAGTGAGAGACAAATTAAATTTAAACGTTAACTATCTGGCGCATATCTGAATGACAACCCGCTGGCACATGGAAAATAACAATATTTTATTTCAGGCAGTAGCAACACATTGCATTTAATAACTGAGTTTAAACTCAAACTTGGTGATCAAACTTGAAGGATAAATATTTTTCATTTTGCTTAATGGCAAGCCTGACCTACTAGAGATAAAAATATTTTATTTAGAGAAGTGTTGCCACTGATCGCTTTCAAACTGCTGAGTTTGTTAATAAAAAATTTATTAAATTCGTAAAAAAAGAAACAAATAAAAATAAATAAATAATAAAAAAATCCGTAAGCTTTCAGATTTTACATTACGTCCAAAGGAACGTTTTTCTAACGTTTTTTGTGTTACTTTTATTTATTAAATATCATGTTCTTCGCACTTAAACCATAAAATTCAGTTTAATAACAATATCGCAAAAATAATTTTTAAATGAGTCTGTTTTAGAATTTCTAATACACAGTTCCGCATGCTTTAGATAAAAAAGTTTTCTTTTTCGCCGTAGAGTGTTGCCATTGCTCGTTTTTAAATCGCTTGAGTTTGTTCATCAAAAATTCGTTTAAGTATTACAAAATAGGAAATTGATAATAAAACAAATTCCAAATTAGAGCTTCCAGATGCCCATATTCGGTGGAGGATTACGTTATTGGAAATTTTATGGCTCTAGGTATCGTTATTTAATCACAGTGCTAGAAACATGCATACATTTATGCAGATCCTTCATTATTTAATTTCTTTAAATATAACACAGGCCGATCATATTTGGTGGCAACAGTTTGAAAAGTGAAACAGACATTTAAAGTTTTCAACGCAAAATGCCAAAACGAAATTAATGGCCCTTCTGGGGTAACGTCCTTTGGCCTAATAAATTCAAAGTTCTAGTTGTTTGGTTCTAGAGTATCTCTGTTTTGATGAAAATTTCGTGACTGCAGGTGTCGCCGTTTTTTCGCGTTGGGTTTGTTAAAGTACAAACTTCAAAATCTTATGCATTAGAAGACTGCAAAGATATCTGACTTGGAACACAAGCATGAAACATTTGAAGCCTTTGGCAGGTGTGACAGTTCATTAGCTTCAACTGCCGAAATTAAAAACTTCTCTTTAATTGTAGCTTTAGTTTAAAAAGTGTGTAACTGACCACGCCTTTCTCAACGGTTAAACACAAAGCTTCTTTTACTGTAACCCACCCTTTAACGGATGCATGCTTGCTGTTTTTTTTTTTTTTTTTTTTTTTTTTTTTTTTTTTTTTGTAGTATAGATATATTTTGAAACAATCCTAATTTTAAAAACGTGTATCCGCGTTGAAGTTTGAAAGGATCACTGTTTTAGACAACGAAAATACTAAATGATCTCGGTCAAAAAACCTTAGCGTTTGAGATTTTCATTTAGTAACTTTTGTTAGCATAAATAATACAGTACTGCATTGTTAAATTACATAAGTATTAACCAGAATTAAATCCACATTATAACAAAAAAGAATTTTAAAAAATCGAAGCTTCATGTAATGTAAAAAGTAATTATGTAACAGCGAACATTTAATACTGAGCTTTATTTTTTATACATTTTATTTAACGATGTATGTAATTTAACGATGTGATTTATGTAAGCCTAAGTATTCATGCTTCAAATGTAAAATAAATGTAATTACAAAATTAATACTTTTAAAAATTATTAGAATTTTTATTAAAATATGTACGTAAAAAATGTATGAAAAATTAAATTACGACGTTTTACAACTGTTTGTGATACAGTCAACTTCCAATAGTAATATTGGTTACATCGTCTACGGTTAACTCAAAATCACAGTCACAAAAACACAGGAAACAAGAATAACTATATTATAATAAACGGAAAACTATTTTAACAGGTTACCTATATTTTCAAGAGTGTAATCCGAAGAATTTTATTTGATTACGTAAATTATATGGGTGTTGTTCTAAGCAAAAAGAACAGATTGTAAATAACTGAAGCATAAATGAAACAGCAGAAATGAAGCTTATAATTAGCATTAAAGCATTATATTATAAATGGCATTAAAGAACATATTTCTAATCACTGAATTCAAACTCGCAAAAAAAGTCAGAAAGCTTTTTTAAAATTATTATACAGTGTTATAAATATGTCAGATAAGTATATAACTGTAAATTATACTTTAAATTAGCAATAACCCCTTAATTCCTCTTTTAATTTGGGTAATTCCAGATTCTTAAGGAAAATAAATTTATCAAGCTATCAATCATCGTATGTGCATTCAAGACGTTATGAACCCGTACGCTCGTAATGTAGTTAGGACGCATATAAGCATCTCATTATCTAATGCACTCAGTCTCTCACTCAAAATTATTAAACACATACACACATATATGTAAGAAAATAAAGAATATGTAAAAGATTAAATTAGCAACGTAAATTTCCCTTCTGAATTCTAAAAATAGTAACCTCTCTATGCGATGCGTCATTTCTAGATTAATCCATGTCATATGACTCTTACGTAATTCTGATGATGTAAATGGAACTAAAACTCAAGCAGCCAATAATAATTTTACAGAAGTATTAACTAACCAATCAAAATGTATTGAGAACCAAAACTAACTCAGTCTGAATTAAGATTTCACCCTGAACGTAAGGTACTTGCTCGCTACTCTTCGGCCTAGTTGGGCCTGATGATGTAAATGGAACTAAAACTCAAGCAGCCAATAATAATTTTACAGAAGTATTAACTAACCAATCAAAATGTATTGAGAACCAAAACTAACTCAGTCTGAATTAAGATTTCACCCTGAACGTAAGGTACTTGCTCGCTACTCTTCGGCCTAGTTGGGCTGCTGTCTGCTGCTTTCTTCTTGCTGCAAAGTTATCAAAAATATAAACCTCTTGAAATAGGCACAAATAATGTGCCAAGATTTTTGTGGCCGCAATATGTTTGCTGAAAATAAAATGAAGATTTCTCAGCATTCTACGACATCAAAATTACTGCTGGTCATTACTTTTAAATTTGTTATTATTATTTCATATATATATATATTCCACATTATATAATAGATAGAGTACGTATTGTGGTTAAAAAGAACTCCTAAATATTAGTATATTAAACTGTAACCATTGTTATTATTCCTTGCACGTTTCTTTTCCTTTTTATATTTCATATAGAAATTTTGAGTACTTCTTTATTATTAGGGCCTCCGTTTTGTAAACGCCAAGTTGGCGCCAGGATTATCGTTAAGTTCTTGTTTACTTCTCACATAAACTGTGCAGCTGCCAGATTTTAGCGATTACTTTTAATTATGCGTCAGAGCCATTTTCTCCTCCCAGTGACATTCGCCATGTAAATCCGCAACAGAGCAAAAACCTGAACTTTAATTTATTTAGATGAACGGTTTCTACTGCCCTAGAAACAATTTCGTTTTCAAATTGATTCCGGAAAGAAATCTATGTGTGGCTGCATCCGTTAAATTTCACAAGCATTAAAACAGCCTATTTAATTTTTTCCTCAAATTGGTATTACCAATCAAGCAATAAAATTTAGGTAAACACTTTGAAATTCAAGACCTCTGTGTTAAGGTCAAAGACCTGCACCAAAATTACCTTCACAAGGAATTAACAAAAGTCCCTTTCAAGTTTTAGCGATAAATCTTAAAGATTAACACTGAGAGATTCTTAATAAAGTACTGTGCTTGTGTTTTTTCTACTGTAATTTAATTAAATAAAACCCAACTTTTAGACGAAAAAGATTTCCCTTTGCCATTTAGCACGGTCATTTTATTCAGCTACGTCTTTTTTTTTTTTTTTTTTTTATATGTGTTGAGGTTTTCCTGCGTATACAGTTTCTCCAAAACAAGCACTTCAAGGTCGTAACGAACCTGGCCTCAACTGCGTCGTAATGCGTGTCTTCATCACCGCACAGAGAGAATTATGGGATTTTAGCAAATCATACGAGTCGACCATCTTTCTGTGCGACTGTTGCTATGGTTATAGACAAACTAGAGGCATAAAATGTCCTTGAAGTTCCTATTTTAAATTTTGATAATACTATATCATCTACATCTAAATGCTTCATCATCTTCAAGACGTCTGCAAGTATATAGTACGTTAAATTAGAAAATGTGTGGCAACACCTAACTCATATTCTGTAAAACGCGTTGGCGTCAGTTTAACTCTAGTCGCCAACGATTGTTAACCTGAATGTCTGAAATTTTCTACGTAGAAAAATATATTTAAATTATTGGTTTTTTTGTGATGTTTGTGAACTTGAAGTAGGTTTCAGTGGTAGTTGGTTAGCCTGCAAAGTATTCTGCGAGGGGTGCAACACCAGACTTTCTGTTCTCCATCGAGAAAATAGGTACTTTCGAATATGTCACTAACGAATTTATCAGCGATGTCAGTAATGTTGTAAAGTACGAGAAAGAAAAAAATTTAGTAACATCAGTACCACTAAAACCCTCTCGAAAAGCAGAAAAAAAACTGCCTAGGCGGTGGGAAAAATATCGAGCTGTTAACTGAACTGGTCAGAACGAAAAATGCTGGCAATATATACATGTAAGGCAGTACAAATCCAAATCTCAGTAAGGCACCGTAACCAAAAAATAGATGCAATGAAAAGGAATTACTGGCTCATATAAATGCATCAGAAGACTTCTACGGAGTCAAATCATTTGACTGTTTCTGAAGAACTTCCTGTATACTTGTATTTACCTATTTATTTTTGCATATAGTCTTCCTAACTAGTGAAAAATGCACTTTGATGAATTTTCTATCATCTTAATACTTGTAAAAATGCACACTGTTCCATCATAGGTCATCGCTTGTTATAAGAGGCATACGACTCTAGAGTCTTTACCTCACTATATTTATCTCCGCTGGGAGGTCCTAAATCGAAAGTAAAGAATCCAAAATCATTGGAGCATTCCTATGCACTGTCTGTGTTATTGACTTCCATACAGGCATAGTAGTGGTAGCAATTCACCAGAAACTTGGACCAGCACCTCTCCAACCTATCAGATGCCTCTGCTACAGCCTCTTGTGACAAAGTAGTCACGCCCTCTTACACTTTGCATCTTGTCCTCCGGACACACTCATGCATTTCCTATACTTCCAGTGTTCTTAATATTTCAAGACAGCCGGTGTACAGCTTGCTTTCTGCAAGCTATACTCGGCAATAGTAAAAAAGGAAATATAAATGCCAAAGCAACAATAATAAATCACCAAAATCTGACTCATATACAAAACTACGAAAACATGTTTACGAAAGCACTTCTTGGGGAATTAATTATTCATACCATTTAAAGGCTTTCCAGCAAAAATTTCTTCGAATATATTAAAGAGATCGAATAATTTCTTACAGAGGTCGGGGCGTTACGAATTTCATCCAGGGTAGAGAGTATGAGTAATGCAGCTGAAATACTACTGTCCAATCAAATAAATAATTTTGTGAAAAATTGTGCTTCTTCTTTTATTTGTATGAAGAAAATTTCCAATAAAGAAATAATGAGAGAAAAACCTCAAACCGTTTATTTGAGGCTCCTTTATAACTCGTTTGTGAAAGTTTCACAACTTTCGGTTTCGTTTCGTAACTACTGCCCGTAAATGGGCGAGAGAAAGTACTTCAGGGAACAAGTTACCCTTTCCATCCAATGTGGTTAGACCGGTAAGAACGCTTCCTAGTTCAAGAACGTAGACCTGTATTCTACAGTCACGGTGTCAAGGACATTTGTTTTAAATCGGGTGCAAGGTGGTAGCTTCCGAGATTGTTTACGAACCACCTGTTCCAGAAAAGATGATCCCTTTTGAGTTGTTGGAGAAAATAAGTAAATTCTTTCTTTTCGATTTATATCGAGGTTTTTTTATTTCTTAGATTTTATATATCCCCTTGCCGTAGATAAAAAAAACAAATCCTTTTTGTAGAAGATTTAAATTTCAATGCAAGCATATTTCGTCTTGCAGTGAAATCACGATTTCACCGTTCGCTTCCGAATTAATACTTTTAAGCATAAAATAACACTGAAGAAATGATTTTTCTTTTTTTTTTTAGAAAATTGATCTAAAAAACAAGAAGTTAAGATATCAAATCTCTTATGTTATTAAAAAATAAGGACCTTCCAGTAAGTTCGTTGCTCTGCGGAAAGACAGTGGCACCGGGAGCCACCGAATTTTGAACGCATACAACCTAATCTGTGTACCTTAAGGTCCGAAATGCCAATTTATTTTTAGAACAAAGGGACAATTTGTCCAGAAGGGTTATTGTGCAAGTAATAATAATAAATTTGACAAATAACGAAATCTAACTTTTAATGTGATCTCTCGGTTCCTCTACTTATATTTTGGAAAGTTTTATTCTCCTTATTATTTTCACTCCCGTATGACAAAAATTGACCGGAATATTTAATTCCAAAATTTGCAGTTTGTGATGCCATTTTTAACTTGCCTTGAGAGACTGCTTAATAAAGTTAGAAATCGTTTGAGGAAATAGATTTAAATGAAGTGAAGCAAAGTATGTGCATAATTTAATAGGTCATGCAAGGAAGCCATATGATGTCCAGGTCAGATTTTTTTCCTTTGCTTTTGTTAAAGAATTTAAATATAATGGAACACGAAAATCGTTGTGTACCAATCATCATCCACCCGCTTTTATAATGATTAGTGATTGGCGTATCGACGGGCTTGGTTTCAAATTTCGGAAAAAACATAGATGCTTATTAACTTAAAATTCAAACAACAAAAATCAGCGTTCTATTTGCAAATTTTCACAGGACTAGTTTCGATGGTTTTACCGAACCATCATCCTGAGTTTTGTTGTTTGAATTCTAAATTAATACTTGTTCGGCGTGTTATTTTATCTTAAACATAGATGTTTGTAAGCGCATAGTATCTGCGCGGCAAGGAGCCCTGAAAATATGCTGCAAGCCAAGTATCCTAAGTAAGTTTTATCGTAAGTTTTATCACAGGAGAAGAGGGCTTGGAGACCTATGAATCGCTGCTCGGGGTCTTTTCCCTCAAAACTGGCGGAACTGCACAGTTGATGTGGCGGGCTTATGCTTGAGCGACTAGTTGGTGAAATTCTAGTGTCCCGGCCACTTCTACTTGAATCTGTACCAATCATATATGTTATTTCGGTAGTAAAATTCTTTCTTCTGTCTGCTTCTGCAACGAACTTTGGCGATTTTTTCCCAAAAATCATCGAGAAAGATAAGAAAGATGTTTAACATCATACGATATAGGTATTAGACTGGAGGGACTGTACATATTGAATACCTAAAAATTTTATAACAATTATTAGCATGGTTCCAGCTAGTTTTGTCTGAAGTATGTGTTCCCATTTTGTGCAATTTGAATACCAAGTTCTGAAAATTTTTATTTGTTAGATTATTTATGTTTCAGAATGGATCAAAGAGTAGGTGATGATAATCTAAGTTTATATGCCAGATCAAACTTAATTCCTTTCAAGTATTTAACTTTCTGCAGATTTTCTTCTACAAAATAAATGTTTCTGTTTCTTAGACGCTTTTTTTTTATATCATTGAATAATCATGAGAAAATAAGGCTTCAGTCTGGCAATTTGAAAAAGTAAAACAACTATCGATGAATCTGATTTTTGAAAACGAAAGTGAGAATGAGTACAGAAGAAATATCCAAAGTATTTTCACGCAGAATTTCGTACATGATCTCTTTCATAAAAATATGAAAAATTCCTTTGGAGAGTATCTGAACAGATGTCGTAGGCTTCACCGTGGAATCAAAGTCAAGGTCATGTTCCATTTTCTCAGTGAAGTCAAGGTCATATTTTATTTTCGCAGTGCTGAAATTTCTTAAATACTTTCGACTAAATTATATTAAAAAGTTTGAAATTTTATGAAATTGTAATGGCCAAATGCTAACTTGCGAGAGACATATCACCCATGAGTTCCTTTTCGCACGTCTCTGCAAGATTAAAAAAATTCCGTACTTATTATTCATCTTAAAACTACATAATACTATATATTTATTAATAAGAACTTACTATATATTCGTATCTTTACTTCTCCCGTGGTGATATACTGTTCGCAGATGTACACTGCGCAAAAAAAAGGGGGGTGACAGTTCTATAACTCCCGTTTTACTGGGCCGATTGACGAAATTCATATTCCGTTTCTCATGTCTCGAAGGCGCGACTTATATATATATCATTGTTCTAACATATTATTGAGAAAGTTGACAAATTTTCTGTTCCTTGTTGAGAGGGTTTTTTGACACAAAATCGCACTTTTTCTGAAATAACATACCAATTTGTTTTTTCCATATTTCGATTCTACGACTCAAATTCTGCCTGGATATTAAATTTTGTAACTTTTGGTGAGAAATTTGTGGAGAAATTAAAAATTTATCTTGGCATATTTTTTTCATAGTTTGCGCCACGAATAATTCACTTGACGAACTTCTTAATTTATAGCAATCTATTTTCCTTTCCTTTTTTTCTTTGTACACGAGCGGAAAGGTTAAGTTAGGTTATTAAATTATGGCAAAGCACACGAGGGTTATCTGCCTAAAGGGAGGGATGCCTTCGTGGAGGACTTTCTAAGGGAAACTGGCTCGTATACACGTTACACATGGGGAAAACCACGAAAACGCCCATGCAGCCAGCCCGTTCGCGGGATTCGAACATCGGACCGAACTACCAGTGTTCAGCGTCTTTACCGTTCGGCCGCTGGTGGGCCACGAACGGAAAAATGCTCATCGTTCATACTTTAAAAAAATTTTAACAAAGTGCGTAAAGCACATTTGGAGTTATTATCGCTCATTACAAATATGCCAAATTTCAAATCGCACCAATATGTAAATTCACGTATATCTTAGAAATTTTTTAATAAAAACTCTAATTTTTTGCAGGTATGCTTCGAAATATATATACTTTAAAAAATGATGGCAAACATTTTATAGCTTATTATTCAACACTTTTTTTTGAAAATTTATAAAAATTATTTAAATATACAAATTTTAAAAATAAATCATAAAAGTGGGCGAAATTTATTTGGAATGAACTTAAATTTTGAAAAAAAAGAGAAATTATCATTTATATGCCAAATTCAATTAACATCGAGGAGCTAAAATTTTGAGAGCTAATTGTTTAAAAACTACTCATGCGATTTTCACAAAGCTTAGCATAATTTGAGTCGTAGAATCGAAATGCGGAAAATAAAATTGTCACGTCATTCAGAAAAAAGTCCGATTTTGTGTCAAAATATCTATATTAGAACAATGCTATATATAAATCTAATGCATTTCCTGAGTCGTGCTTTCGAGACATGAAATATGCAAGTTCAATTTCATCAAACCGCCCAGTAGAAGGGCAGCATAGCCTCCACCACCCCTTTTTTTCGCGGTGTGCATTATGCGAACAAATTTATACTAACATAACAGCTGAAAACCGTGTTTATTGAACTTGTTGCTTCTCCAGAACGTCTACTGTATTCTCATTGACATACACTACGCAAGGTTTAGGATACTCGATTAAGCCAAAACACAGCACTAGCCATCTGCATAAAGGAAGATATGCGTTTGTGTAGGACTTTATAAGAGACGATTACTCATATTTACATTAAATATGGGAAAGACCACAAAAACACGGCACGGTCAACGCATTTGTCTGGGTCGAACTATGTTCAGTGCTTTTTAACTCTGTTATTGTGGTTTTAACTTTTTTCCACTCTGTAGGCTTTTTTCCAGATTTAAAATTTTAAAATTTAAAATTTGAAAAATGTACTGGACCTTGGTGGCTTGATTTTCTTTTCATCTTGGTGTTGTTCTGTCTGTGAAATTGTTTGCAAACGAGAATCTGCGACAGAAGTATCTTGAATAATTGACCGTGCCTTCATTTATCGTCGAACTTGGAATTTGTAATGTATTGTACCGAATGTTAATCATTAGACTACAGAAGTACAAGAAAGAAATGCCTTGATTCTTAACAAAATACATTTAAAGGAAAAGAAAAGAAAGAAAGAAAATCTGAAAAAATTCAGATTTTAACATGGCACCAGAGGATTTGTTAAGGTTGCTGTTGCTGAATATCGCAGGTTTCACTCCTGCTAGCACAATGTTTTTGTCTTTTTAGCTTTACTATTAAACATCGCTTTCTTCGCATTTCCGAAACGTTAAATTCAAGATCAAAATTGTAAAATATTTAAAAACGACATATTTTTAGAATTCCCGATAGCTTGGAAAGGATACATTTCTTTTTTATACCCGCTATATTATTTCTTTGAAAATTAACCGCTAAATTAATTAAAGTCTGGAGCCACTTAAAAGAGGTAGCAAAGAAAAGAAAAATGTAGTACGTCATTTCATAAAAATATTTAATATTTCTAATTACACACCGCACGGATTAAGTGCATCTCATGAGTATTTATTTAAATCAATCAGATAAAAAGTAGGAAAAATATTTTTAAGAACTGCGTTTCTTGCTCTTCAATCACTTCGTTTGCCATTAAATAACGGAAAGATTAAATCTGAAATTAAATTTCTAACGCTTTACTGAATGGCAACACTATGATGTGTGTGGAGATAAGTATTCTATTTAGAACAGTGGCAACACATTGCTTTCAGATAACCGACATTGTAGATTAAATTTGAAAGATAAGTATTTTGCATTTTGCGGAATGGCAACAGTCTGGCGTGTTGGAGATAAAGGTGTTTTATTTCGAATAGTATTCCCATTTCTTGCTCTTAGATCATTGAGTTCGTTAAGCAAATATGCGTTAAATTTGTACAGAACATGAAATAAGTGCTGGCAATAAAGGTGTTTTATTTCAAACGTTGTTGCCACTTCTCGCTTTCAAATCGCTGAGTTTGTTAAATAAAAGTTCTTTAAATTTATACAAATTATGAAATAATTCGAATATGAAGTAGTGATTGAAATATGAAATAAAGAAATAAATGATTGAAATATGAAATAAACAAATAAATATCAATAATTTTGGAGGAAAATATGATAGAAATGCAGGGCAAGTTGTGTGTAAAAGCTTTGTTTGTAGATATTATTAAACATTTAGATAAGTGAAAGGTAGGGTTAGCCCTCGTTTCTTGGTCATCAGTGTCACCTAAATTGTCTCTTATTTATTTATTTATTTATTAGCTCAAAGTGCCAATTTGTCCAAAAGGGCTATTAATTTCGTTTTGGCATTTTGCGTTAATTTTCTATAAACGGCGAATTGCTTTTTATATTGTTGCCGCGATATTAGAGCCCTGTATTATATTTAAAGAAATTAAATAATGAAATCTGCATAAATGTATGTATGTTTCTTGCATTGTGATAAAACAACGGTACCTAGAACCATCCAGTTTTGAATAAAGTATGTCTCCACCCGAATATGGGTATCTGGAAGCTCAAATTTAGAATTTGGAATTTGTTTTATTACCTATTTCAAGTTTTGTAAAGCATTTATGAGTTTTTGATTAAGAAACTCAACGATTTCAAAGCGAGCAATGGCAACACTGTGCGGGGAAAAAAAAATTATCTCCAGTGCGCGAGACAGTTTATCAGAAATTCTAAAGATATGCTCTTTTAAATATTTTGTGATATTGCTGTTGAATTGAATTTTATAGTTTAACTGCGAATAACATCATATTTAATAAATAAAGATAACACACAAAACGTTAAAAAAAGTCCTTTTGGTCGTATTATAAAATCTAAAACTTTCAGATTTTTTTTAAGTCTAGAAGGGCTATTGATTTCGTTTCGGCATTTTGCGTTGATTCACTTTTTAAACTGTTGCCACCAAATATTAGAGTCGTGTATTATATTTAAAGAAGTTAAATAATGAAGAATCTGCATAAATGTATATATGTTTCTCGTATTGTGATAAAACAACAGTATCTAGAACCATCAAATTTTGAATAAAGTAATCCTCCACGGAATATGGGTATCTGGAAGCCCTAATTTTGAAGTTTTGAATTTGTTTTTATTATCTGTTTTATATTTTGTCAGACATTAAAGAATTTTTAATTGACAAACTCAACGATTTCAAAGCGAAAAATGGCAACACTGTACGGGTTTTTTTTTTTCCCCCTCCAGCGTCCGAGACTGTTTGTCAGAAATTATAAGGATATGTTCATTTTAAAATTATTTTGCGATTTTGCTGTTGGATTGAATTCTATGGCTTAAATGCGAAGAACATGAAATTTAATAAATAAATGTAACACACAAAACGTTAAAAAACGCCATTACCGGGGGAATGTAAAATCTGAAAGTTTTCAGATTTTTTTCTTTCTTTAAAATAATTTTAAAATTTTTTTTTCCATAATGGGATTATAGCAAAACAGTTTTTTTTTTCGTTACTTTCCTGAGAAGATCCAGGATTAGATATGAAGTCTATGAAATCTGGTAAGAAGATTAGTAGAAGAAGATCAAGAAGTAGTAGAAGAAGATAATCAAGAAGTTGGTAAACATGTTTACGCGTTGTGCTCCGAAGGATGATAGTTCAGTTAAATGTTCTAAATCATCGAAAAACAATTCATATGCTGTGAGCCGCACACTTCTCTCATAACACATTCGACGTTATTAATGTTTAAATTAATTGGGCAAACATTTGTATGTCCCCTATGCGTTAAATGTGCTTAAAGACACTTTAATAATATAGTTTCTGAAAGCAATCTAAACATGAAAAGATTGAAATTTGTTATAGTTACTACGTGGAAATTAAAGCCGCTAATAAACAAATGTGGTTGTTAACTGACGCCAATGGAGCAATTTCCTTTCTCACTTTGCTAGCGACAGTTAGGAAATTCTCACTTCTGCTGACAATTCAGATTATAAATATTTCTAGAACTGAGTGATGGATGGTATTTTGCATTAAGAAAAACGTCTCGACCAATGTTGCGATGATCTTGACATGTTTAAGATCATCAGTAAGTTAGATGTCTCGACCCTATGACACAGACGGTTAAAATTCCATAATCGGGCTGAGCGCCAAGCTTGGCGAGAGTTTTTTATTTGGCGCGATTTTGATTGGTTGTGGTTTCCAGCTGTATGTTTTTTCGTGGCAAACCTAAAGCTTTATTTCGGTAACTGTAAGAGCGCGAATTTAGTGTAGCCAGAAGATTTTTTAAAAAATTTAATTTTGAAATACTGTGTTTGTTTTTAAAAGTTTTACTGTTTAATGTTATTATTATATATATATTTAATATTATATTTATATAAATATTTGCAGAAGGGTAAGCTGTTGTTGGTGGGAGAATGTTGGATTTCAGATGGCGTGAAGTTTATAATTTATGAATGTTTTCATTTAATTTTATTTAGTTAATTTTTTTAGTTAATTAACTTTTTTTTTAGTTTTGTTCCTTGCATGTGGCAATCGAAAGATGTGGAATATTTAAAGCTTTATCTAGTGCTTATTATCTAGTTCTTTCGTTGCCGCCAAAAAAAAAAAATTCGCCAAAATTTGAAGGCCAAAATAGTTTGCCGCCAACTTACCCCGCGTAAGAAATTTTAGCCAAAGAATATGTACTGTTAAGAAGGAAAACTTCGCAGAAGCAGAAGTGGCTCCCTTCCAACGAAAAGGGAAACAAGTGCGCATGCGTGAAATATCTGTCGCCAAAAAGCGCCAAAGCTCGAAGCTGAATGTCGAAGTTGGTTTGAACAGGTTCGACCGTTACGTTTAACAAGAGTTTAAACAAAGAATAGGTTCTTTGGTTTCAAGTAGCGATATGGACAATGGAAGTTCAACAGACAGTGAAAGTGAAACTTCACCTAATATTTCATAATTTCCGAGTTTAAATTATCGCGACAAGTCAAAGAACGATTCATCTTAACCCGTGTTCCTCAATTTCCTATACACGTCTCGGAGGGGGAAAATGTCGGCAAGGTACCAAAGAACCGGTACATCACAGAGGGAAAATTCTCGCCAACAGATTCCGTCGCCAAATCCCTTGGCGAATGTTCCCTTTTCTTTGTAGCGGCGTTGCATACAAAGTGGTTTACAGTACGTGTATGGAGCCTTTCCTTCTTTACATAGAGGTTCTTTGTTTTTTGCCACACAGACAAATGCATTGAAGAAGTACCTGTGACGGCAGTTTACCCCAATCCAGTTTCACTTACAGGTAGAAGTTTATCAAGTTTTCTTACTATTAGTAGTGAGCTGCAGCCACAGCAAAATTTATAATTTCTATGTACCCCTGAAAAGCAAATGGGATATTGTTCGGAGAACAGCCTTGGTTGCGCCAACTTGGCTTCTTTAAGGGTATGGGCGACATTTCATCATGCCAACGGAAGTAAATACTACAGATAATCAAATACTACAGAATAAATACTACAATAATAAATACTACAGTAATAAATACTAATAATAAATACTACAGTAATAAATACTAATAATAAATACTACAGTAATAAATACTAATAATAAATACTACAGATAATAAGTAATACTACAGATAATCCCTTAGCAAGGGAAAAGTATTACGGCTGTCTATCTAGGGAAGTACGTCATCGAATGACAACCATTGCCTGCCATACCACAATAAGCTGTTTCTCCCTTTAATTACTATACTACAATAATAAATACTACAAATAAATACTACAGATAATAAGTAATACTACAGATAATCCCTTAGCATGGGAAAAGTATTACGGCTGTCTACATAGAGGAAGTACGTCATCGAATGACAACCATTGCCTGCCATACCACAATAAGCTGTTTCTCCCTTTAATTACTATAATACAATAATAAATACTAATAATAAATACTACAGATAATAAGTAATACTACAGATAATCCCTTAGCAAGGGAAAAGTATAACGGCTGTCTATCTAGGGAAGTACGTCATCGAATGACAACCATTGCCTGCCATACCACAATAAGCTGTTTCTCCCTTTAAATGTATAAAAACATTTCAGTATGAACGAAATTAGTTCATTCTTTCCAAGAAACAACCAATTCGTAAATAATTTTTTGTTGCCAAACCAGGAAACAAAAACTTTTGACAAATTCAGGTTAATACGTATGACGACACACGCAATTGCGTGCTTTCTTCAACTTCAGAATGTGACCTTATGTAATAATAATACATTTAATGTTTGGCAACGTTATTTTCATTTCATATTTTGTAAAATTTACAATTTTTTAACAAACTCTACGATTTAAAAGCGAGCAGTGGCAACACTTTTCGAAATAAAGCAGGTTTTTATCTCCATTTGCCATTCGCAAAAATAAGGGCGAAAATTAGCATTTTCAGAGTTTTTACTTAATATCTCAGCTTATTAAAGTTATACGACGATAAGAATAGTCGAAATGGCATCCCACAAATTTTTGGAATCCTGTAGTACTTCTCTTGAAACTCAATTCCCCGGCGTTCCGGAGGATTCGAGCCCAGGTCGGAACTACCACTATTCAGCAATTTTACCGCTTCGCTGCTGGTGGGCCGTGGGACAAAGAAGCTTGAAGATTCTTTTTAACTTCCTTTCGACAAAACGGCCAAAATTAGAAACTGGAAATTGGTCAGTTTTTGAAGCCGAAACGGCAGGTGACAAGTAAAAGTGTGGAGAACACCAGAACTTCACTATGAGATTTTACAGGTATTGTCCCCTCACTCTACCCTTCTAAAAGAAAGACCTTTCCAGGTATCTCGCAAGGGGCCTCTTGGGCAAAACTTGGAATCTTAAGGTAATCATAAAATGAAAAGGCAATCAAATAGAAGCGAAGAATGACTTGTTTGGATTAGGGCACGAGAGCTATCTCCTTAGGTGGAGTGGTGCCTTCCTGGAAAACTTCCTAAGGAATTTTTTTATTAAGAAAATAAACATAAACCTCCTCATGTTCCACGAAGCATTCCTCGAGGTTTACGGATGTAAGTAAATAATGCATCGTAGAAGGAGAACAACATAATTCAATCGGTCTGTAGAGTCATTAGGTTATTTCGAAGCAGGAGACATGAAAAATGAGCAACGTCTTCGCCGGGACTCGAACCAAGGGCCTCTGGAGTACGCGCCCAGCGTGCTGACCGCTACACCACGAAGGCATGCGAGGAAGGCGGGAGAAGTATCTTACAGCTTTTAAAGCAAAAAATGCACAATTTACCAGTATATAAGAATAAAAAAACTGAGTTCACCGAGCCGTGTAACAGAGTGAGTATATATATATTTTTAGTGCGAACGATTGCAACGAAAAAGAAAGATTCACAACTACTTATATTACATTACATGTTATAGCAATCTCATGTGCAAAACTGCGGTTCTGAGGCTACTCGTTTTTTGAGTTATGAGGAATAACATACTTACGTACGTACATACCAGAGCCGTGCCAAGATATTTTTTCACCTGACACAAAAAGGTAAATGCGCGCCTAATATATATATTATATTTTTATTATTAAACAGAAGTAACTGTATTAAATGAAAATATAATTCTTAAAGTATTTTTTAATCGTAGCTTTATAAATTCAGAAAAATAATATAGCCAATTATTTATAACTTTAAAATGAAAATGTTAAAAAAATCCTTCTTTGATAAATAAGAAATAGCATTGAAATACACATTGCATTCTTTTCCTGGTTTTCTTGCAATTCTTCCCATATTGTTTTATTAATTTAAGTTTGCCGAAGCTTATTTACCCTAATAATAACGGACAAATTTAAAAACATAATTAAAATTAATTTTCAAATTCGCATCTAATTTGGTGCAGCTTCTAGTGATTCACCTGAGGCAAGTGCCTCACTTGCCTCACCCTTGTCCCGGCTCTGGTACGTAATAAGGAAAATTTGGTCATTTTTGTTTGTTTGTTTGTTTGTTTGTTTGTTTTACATAAGAGGAAACCTTCGAAAACTATACTACAGCCAGCCCGTTCTTCGGGAGATGAACCCGAGTCCAGCTACCACATTCAGCGATTTTACCACTTCGCTTAAGACGCGTGGATGCCCAGATATGGGCGACAAAGTAGTTTGAGTTTATAAAAGCATCGAGGAACAAAAATTAGGAATGATAAAGTTTTTGTAATTTAGATTAGCCACTGGACAGACAACAGAATTAAGAGTGGTAAAACTTTTAGAATTTAGAGAGACAGCCGTCAATAGAATTCTCGGGCCAGATGGCTAAATACCTAGCTGAAGCTCTGTACCTGGGCTACATACCCCTTTTGCCATCGTGTAAATCAGACCCTGAACAGTGGTATTTAAAAAAAACAAGCAGGCTTAGGTCGAAGGAACGACATAGTACCATTTACATATCTTTATTGGCTCTTGCATCAAAGGTTAGACACTGATTCAAATGCAGAATAATCTTCTTGGATGCAATTTTATTAATATTCCAAAGAACCTGTTTACTGAAAAAATAAATTTACACGATGCAGTCTTCCAAATTATTTTGACCCATTTATTGGTTCAGGAAGTTCAATCTGTGAAATGAAGCTTCATGCAGTATTCTAATTATTTCTGTTAAAAGTTCTTCATTTTATTTTAGTTGGCTTCATGAAAGATTATTACTACCACTTAGAAGCCAACATCCACTGTTATCGTAGTTGTTATGTTTCGAGTATCACATAGATTATGGCTATAAATAAGGGTACAAAGTCTAATTGGTTCAGAATTGATAAATGAACATAAATCGAACTGATAAATGCTTCATATCCTAGAATAACCTCGTCTAGGTTATCGCATTCCTTGACCTTTAAACTTCCCAGGAAGGAACTGGTACTCGACGAAGTCTGGCAGCGTTAGTAACAAAGCTTTTTTGAAGCAATCAAGAATTGAAAACGTTTAGTTATAACAGGTGTTTATTAAATAATGATGAGTATAATAAAGCATTATTTAGCAAATATCACTTCATTAATTTATTTTATGGTAATCTTCGAGACCAAAGTCTTTCAAATGTGTTTTTAAAAAATGCTAATGATAGTTATTATAACATAAAAGTAATAATTTTTTTAAATAGTTGGAATTACTTTTAGAACATCAGAAAATAGAGAATGAGAATTATATTTAATCCTGTATGTATCGAGTGAATATCATTTTAAAATTTAGTGTTTAGTTTCGCTGTAGCCGTATTTTATGCCGATTAGAGACCACCAGAGGCTGAGCGGATAAGATTAGTGAGCATTGGTAGTTCAACCGGCTTCCTAATCCCTGCGGATGGGCTGATTGCACTGCCGTTTGGGTAGTTTTTTTTTCATGCGTACTAGCCAGTTTCCCTTCGAAAGCCTCCACGAAGACATCAACTCTCTTAGAGAAAGAATGTTAGTACGCTTTGACATAAGCTAATAAATATAATGTATGTGTGGTATATCAAAAATAATGATGAGGTTTGATGTAAATTATTTGAATGCGCAAAGTATGTGAGGTCCGTAGAAAAGATATTTTCGTTGAGGAATTTCTGAAAGAAACTGCTTTGCATTCACTTTATATAGGTTATTCAATTATGACAAAGCACACGAGGGCTATCTACCTAAGGGGAGAGATGAATTCGTGGAGGACTTTCTAAGGGAAACTGGCTCGTATACACGTTACACATGGGGAAAACCACGAAAACGCCCTTGCAGCCAGACCGTTCGCGGGATTCGAACCTCGGACCGAACTACCAGTGTTCAGCGTCTTTACCGCTCGGCCGCTGGTGGGCTCACGTTATATACAAGGAAAGCTTTATGTAATTATAGCCTATTCACTGAGAAGGAAACCTACCACTAATTATCGATCTTCAGATGTCCTTATCCACTAGGCCACTAGTGATTGGGGATTTGGCTGTGACGAAAGGTTTTTAATGCAGTTATTCCTGGCATAAGTTTTGTAAGTTTACACGTGTTTTCATAGAATTTAACTCTGCAAGAAAAAAAAATGGGTAAATAAAGCCTCGTAGTATAAAATATAACTATATAAAAATTGCACGCTTTAACGGAAGGATTAATCTAATGTCGCATTCCCCCGCATTTTTTTACTAATTTTACTGTCCGAAAATCCAGAGGGGGAAAATTATGCGACTAATTTAATTTCAAAAAGACACGGTTACATTTAGAACGTAAGAAATGAAAAGTAGCCAGGATAAACTGCAGGTAACTAACTATCAGAATATTGTTCTTTTAAAAGAAACCTACAATCCAATAAGAATGCATAGTAATATTAATACTATATCTCATAAGATATCTTCATTTCTACTTCTCTGTAACTGGAAACTTTCCCATTCTTATTGTTGTCTCTGCTACTCCTTAGGCCTCAAATTATCTATAAACAATTAGAGAAGGTGAATGTATGTGCAGCTGACTTAGCGAAATCGTAAACTGAATGCCAGTTCGTGTTTCCTTCGTTGTGATGGATCGGTTCTTGTATTAGGTTCACATAAAATTCTACAATTAGAAGGTAAAGGTTCGGCGTTGCCTTCGCTGATAGTTTCGGTAGTTTTTAATAGTAAGACGAAAACAATTCCTACGTGGACGAATCCATTTTTAAAATTTAGGGAAGCCCATTCTCTGAACGCATTTAGGAACAGGAAAATTACGGAATATAGTTAAAGTTTTCAAAATGGCAATAAAAAGCCAGGGACAAAATATGCGAAGAAATACGGTTTACAAAATCTTTGCGAATGAGTCTGCATGAGTATTTTAGTGGTTTTCACCCATGTGTAACGCAAATACGAGCCTATTTTCCTTAGAAAGTCACCCACGAATGTATCCCTTTTCTTAGACAAACAGCACTCATATAAGACAGGCAAATCGACAACCTTGTATTCGGCGTAGATTTTGTAAAATCGCAATCAGTTTCGAGGACAAAACAGGTCCTCCGTCATCAGGAACAAAAAACTCTGCAAACGCGAGAAAGCGAATGTCGATCATATTTATACTAATAGGCGACCAGTGGAAGAGCCGATAATGCCATCTATTGGCATAAATAGTAACGAAAAAGAAGAGTTAAGTTACTAAACTTTTGAAACCATTAGGCAAGACTGGATTGGAATTGAAGTCATTGACTAAATAGGATAATTTTTTTGGGCCTAACGCCACTTTGGGCTAAAAGTGTTTAAAAACGGCAAATCTTTAGAATTTTCGATAGACAGTCTCGCGCGCTGGAGATAAAGAAATAATGTTTTCCCTAGAGTGTTGCCACTGCTCGCTTTGAAATTTAGAGTTTTTTAATCAAAAATTCGTTAAAGTTTTACGGAATATGAAATAATAAAAAAATTATAGATTTCAAATTCGGGCTTCTAAGGGCCCGCGTTCGGGTGGAGGACTATGTTATTTAAACTTTGAGGATTCTAGATATTGTTTTTTTTTCACAGTATGAGAATATGTATACAGTCATACAAATTCTACATTATTTAGTTTCTTTAAATATAATACAGGGCAATAATATTTTGTGGCAACAATTTGAAAAGTGATAAATCTGATTTAAGAGATTCAACGCAATGTCGTTTCGAGACTAATAGCCCTTCTGGGCTAACGCCTCTTTGGGCCAAAAAAGAAAAAGAAAAAATCTGGTGGGGACACCACATGACTTCCTTGTACGGCCTATTAAATTATATACATTTTTTGCTGCACTTCATTTAGAGTTATTTTCTCAACTTTCATTAGAGATATATATATCTCATTCAATCAATTCAGTTCTCACTTCGCGGCAAGGCAAAAATACATAAAAACTCAAATCGTTTTCATTAAAAAAATGTAAAATGCGGAAAAACCGAAAGCACCAAATACAATTAAAAACAGTTAAAATAACAATTTTTGCAGTTAAAAGCAGATTTTCTACGGGGAAAAGAAAAACAATTCGGCCGCCAGGCTGAAAGACAAAATTTTCGCTGCACAAAAATTTAAAATTAACTTTTGCTCCCACTTTGCGAAAGAAACTGAAGCTGGTGCACCGACTGAAAACTATACTGTAATGTAAACACGCTGCCACGTGAGACCTGGCGAAACTTACATTTTTGAATTGTTGATAATTCTACAACTATTGCATGCAACTTAACTAAAAGCATAAAAACCTTAACCAGAACATAAAAGCAGCATAATTCAATCACTTTTAAAGCAAAAAAAAAAAAAAAAATGCAAAATAAAAAAAAAAAAAAAAAAAAAATGCGAAATTTGCCAACACATAAGAATAGAAAAAAACAGAACTCACCGAGCCTGGTAAGAGAATGGGTATGTATATATAAACACAGACGTGTTTGGAGCAGCCGATTGGAACAAAAGAGGGAAGTACACAATTAGATGTTATAACCAGTTTCATATACAAAATTTTAGCTTGCTACGGTTGCTCTTTTTTGAGTTGTATGAGATACATACATACGTACGTACATACAGACGCCACTAAAAAGTCCCTTCAGAATCCATTTAAAATCCGTTTTGGAACAAAAGAGCGCTTTATTCTGTCCGTACATGTAGATATCGATGAGAAAAAAAATCGCTCAAATGGATTCGAGAGCGGTGAAAATGGATAATTCCATTGAAATAATTAAGATACACGAAATTTTTCGCTATTACAATACATCCTTTACTTCGTTAGTAAAAATGCTAAATCTTCTCTTGGTTCCCTAAATAAACTTTCAAATAGTCACGATTATCTGCGTAGTATAAATTAAATAATCAATTAGATTTTGAAAAAAAATATTATCGATTTTATTTCTTTAAAAGCAAGAAACTTTCACTCTCAGAAAAGGTTAGGTTAGGTTAGGTTATTCAATTATGGCAAAGCACACGAGGGCTATCTGCCTAAAGGGAGGGATACCTTCGTGGAGGACTTTCTAAGGGAAACTGGCTCGTATATACGTTACACATGGGGAAAACCACGAAAGCGCCCATGCAGCCCGCCCGTTCGCGGGATTCGAACCTCGGACCGAACTACCAGTGTTCAGCGTCTTTACCGCTCGGCCGCTGGTGGGCCCCACTTTCAGAAAAGACCTTGAATATTAATTTATTACTTTGTATATTAATTATAATACTATTTATACTCTAATTTCAGTGTTATAGCCAACTTATCAAAGAGATGCTTTTTAACATTTTCATTTTAAACTAATAAATTATTACATGCATTAGCTTTCGAAATATATAAGCTTATCAGTAAAAATATTCTAATAGTTACGGTATGATTTTATATAATTAGCTTTGCTGTCAGACTTAATACAGACATACACAGATGAAATTAATTTGATTGTACGTAGCGACGTGCATTTACGGCTTTGCTTCAAGTGTGTGGGGGGGCGGGGACTTTGGCACGTCTTCCCCTAGAAGGTCTATAGAGTTTTAGGATTTAGTTTTTCAAAGTCGGAAATTAAAAAAACAGCATTCTTAGCATTCATAATACAATCTTTGTATGCAATGTTTGGCAGAGTATTACGGTTGATTTGCTTTCTTTGTAGAACGTATCTTTTCGAATACCATCTAAGTCTCTGATTAGGGTTTTCTGAATCTCTTCAGTGCTATTCAAGTAATGACCTTTGAGGCAAGTCTTTACTTTAGGGAAAGGAACGTAATTCTCAGGTGCCAAATCTGGTGGATAAGGGGGATGTTGAGATTTTTCCTCCTGCTTGACGGAAATGGAATTATGCTACGCTCATTGTCTTGCAGCAGAAGCCCTGAGGAATAAAAGAAGAACAGTTTTTTTTTCCTTTTTTTTTTACTAGATCTTTCTGCCTTCATGATCATTTTCGAACGCTGGAACCATACCTTCAACGATGAACTTTTAAATAAAGCAGGTTGATATTCGCGTTGCACATGTGAAAAACTGCGAAAACATCTTGCAGCCTGTCCTTTTTCGGGACTGGAAGCACTCATAATCCGCGGATTCGAAAAACCCTCTGAAAAGAAGTGTACGGAATTCTTAGATTGCATCCACTTGATCATTTGGGACTAGTCTGATAGTTTTGGGGTGCTTTTGGTAATTAAATAATATTGCCTAATTAAGTAATATTAAATAATACTCGAATCCATCCCGGAGAAGGCATGGATGTTTGTAAATGTATAGTGTCGGTGAGGCATGGCGGCACTTTAAATATTCAGCGAGCCAGACGTCCTCTCGTGTGGATTGTGGTAGAGGAGAGGGGTAGGAGAATCTCGGAACCCCTCCCCGGGGGCATTCTCCATCAAAATTGGGGGGGGGGACTTAGCTAAATCGCACTGTCACCTGTAAGGTGCTCAAGGCTGTTGCCAACGACATGCGTATCTTGCGCTCCTTGCCACGAGGAATTTCGTGGGCTTGGGCTGATGTTACTCTCAGACAAGTGAGCATAAGTAACAACAAGAGTCTATTACTTCAACGGGAATTTTCATGTTTTATTTCCGTGTGCAATTTTTGGTTTGTTATTTCAAATGAAGCTTTATTGTAATTAATATTATTTTAATTTGATGTTTTTTTCTTATCCAGATATACGAGGGAGGAGGATTAGAAGGTGTCATTGCCGCTTGACTAAATTCTATTAAACATTAAACACGAATTTGCTTGTTTTTTTCTTTTTCAAGGTATGAAAAGACACATCTAATAATGTTATATTATTAGCCTAAATGGGCGTTAGCTCAGAAGAGCTATTAATTTCGTTTTACGTTGGTTCACTATAAAAGTCTGAATCACTTTGCAAATTGTTGCCGTCAAATATTAGAGCCCTGCATTATATTTAAAGAAATGAAGTAATGAAAAATTTGCATGAATATGTGTATGTTTCTCTCATTGTGAAAAAACGACGGCACCTAGAGCCATCAAATTTTCAATAACGTAATCCTTCTCCCGAACATGGGCACCTGGACGCCTGAATTTTGAATTTGTTTTATTATCTAGTTCATATTTTGTACAATTATGTAAAGAATTTTTGATTAGCAAACTCAACGATTTCAAAGCAAGCAATGGCAACACTGTACTACAGAAAAAAAAAAAAAAAACATTTGTATCTCCAGCGCACGAGACTGTCTATCGGAAATTCTAAAGATATGCTGTTTTTAAATATTTTATTGTGTATTTCAAATTTTGTAAAACTTTGAAACGATTGCTCCAACAGTGAAAAGTGTTTGTCGATTGGGTTACTATAACTGGCGATAGATTGCCGATTTCTACGAATTTTTGATTAACAAACTGAACGATTTCAAAGTGAGCAATTGCAACACTGCACAGGAAAAACATTTTTTATTTCCAGCGGACTGTCGGAAATTCTAAAGATAGGCTGTTTTTAAATATTTTTATCGGTCTGTTTTTAAATATTTTTAGCCCAAATGCTTTCGAAACGTGTATGTGTATGCAAATGAATAAACGCCCCTTTGGCGCAATATAAAATCTGAAAGGCTTTCACTTTTTTAATAAATTTTATTATTTTATTTTTTATTTTTGAACTGTTTTGAAAATCCTTATTTAAATGTACATATTTTGTGTGTGTTTGTGCAATAGAAAACTTAAGCGTGATTATCTGTAAAAATGGGAATAAAAATTAAAATAAATATTACATAATAAATTCAAATTAGCATAGAGTTTAACCTACATTAGAATGAATCATGTTTTACTTTATAATACGCGAATAAAACAAATAATCTATGATCTCGAATTGCGAAAAGTTAACTGCTTTTATCAAAAACAATCCCGATTGCTCCAACAGTGAAAAGTGTTTGTCGATTGGGTTACTATAACTGGCGATAGATTGCCGATTTCTACTCTGCTTTCGTATATCATAATTCCCGAATATAGGGATTTCATTTTGTTCACGCCAAACTTAGGGATATTTTCTCCTAAGAATTATTATTTGATTTTGTACATGTCGCCATCTGCTGAGCGACATAATAACTATACGTTTCCTATAATCTGCGTAAATTTTTTTTTTTTTCTTTCTTCAAATTTGTAATATTTAAAATTTTTTTTGAGCACTATCAAATAGCTGCGTTACGTATTTTAAATTCTTGAGTTATTTTTTAATTATTTAGCTTTGGAAAAAAATAATTTTAGCTGATAATATTAATTCTTTACAGCTAGTTTCAAGAAGTTCTGTCTTTTTTTTTTAATTTAGATCAGGGATTCTCAACTGGTGGAACGCAAAGAAAAAATATTTTTAACTATTAAATTCAAAAATCTTGTAAAGAAAAAGAAAACTTGATAGAAATTTCCTGTGATTGAACTCTAATTGAAGATTTAAAAAATAATTAACTTTTGGCTGAACCGAAAAATAGCTTTAAAGGCTTTTCAAATAAAGCTATTACACTTTTATTGCCTTTTAGCATAACCTATTCATCCCGATTAAACAAGAATTTTCTTCCATGTTATATTTAAAAATTAAGTACAGAAGAAAATTAAAAGTGGATCCTGATTTGCGGTTAAAACTAAAAGTGAACTAATACGAGACACAAAGAAATTTCTCTCTCTTAAACAGATTTAATTTAAGAGAGAAATTTGTCTTTTTTAAATTTCGCTCTAAATTTTAGAATTAAAGTATTATAGTAACTTAAATTTTGATAATAAAAATGTAACTCATATTTAATCTAGTAATATATTTTAATGTAAGTATATTTAATACAAATAGGCAATAGATTGTGAAAATGGCAAAATATGTTTATTTTTAATATGTCTATTGAGAAATTGAAAAATAATCTTTGTAAAATGTAGCGGTGGTACTTAAAATTTTTATTTAGATGGTACGTGTTAGTCGAAAGGTTGTGAACCGCTGATTTAGATTTTAAAACTTGATAAAAACTAATAAATAAATAAATAAGTAAAGAATCTGAAAGTTTTGAGATTTTATATTACGACCAAAGGGACCTTTTTTTCAACGTTTTGTGTATTACCTTTGTTTATTAAATATCATGTTCCCGGCACTTAAACCATAAAATTCAATACAACAACAATATCGCAAAATAATTTTAAAATAAGCATATTTTTAGAATTTCCGATACACAGTCTCGCGCGCTGGAGATAAAAATCTTTTTGTTTCGTACAGTGTTGCCATTGCTGTCTTTCAAATTGTTGTGTTTCTTAATCAGAATTTTATAAATGCTTTACAAAATATGAAAGATAATGAAATTTTCAAATTCCAAATAGGGCTACCAGATGCCCATATTCGGTGGAAGATTACGTTATTCAAAATTTGATGGCTCTAGGTACCGTTGTTTTATCGCAATGCGAGAAACATATATACATTTATGCAGATTCTTCGTTATTCAGTTTCTTTAAATATAACACAGGGCGATAATAGTTGGTGGCAACAATTTGAAAACTGAACCGACATTTATAATGAATCAACACAAAATGCCAGAACGAAAAGCTCTTTGGGCTAATAAATAAATTATTTGATACTTAAAATGTATTTATTAAGTTTGATGAATATTAATAGCAGAATTTTTTGGTGAGTTCGTTTTAAGTTTCCACGTTTTGCAAGCTAGGCTTACATATCAAGGCCTCAGAGCCTTGTATTACATTTAAAGTGTGCGAAATTAAAAAAAAATTTTTTTTAAACTTTTCTTACCCTTCAATTTTTATTTTTTAAAAGTATAACGTTAAAAGCAGGAGCAGAATTTTAAATTTTCTGAATTTTAATTTCTTTATATTTATACATTCATATGTACTTCGATGTGAAGTTGTCTTAATCAACATATAATTAAATTTAGTTTTATGATAATAAATATTTATTTTTAATTTTAAGGTAATAAAAAATGATGATATATTATTATATACATTATGATAATAATGTTGTTTTATGATAATAAAAATAAATATTATGATAATAGTTTAAATAATTTAATTTAGTTTTATAACCTGATTGAAACTGACAAATTTTTTGTGACGGATACTTGTTAGATCATTAAAGAAGCCTTTGTAAACATATTAATATCTGTTCTTTATTTAATGGAAGTTTCCTTAAATCATTCCTTTTCAGCATCTTAATTTGTTTAGTGTAATATTTTCTGATACAAGTATTTAGTGTATAAATACGCTGTGAAAAATAAATGATGAAATTGTGGAAAACTACGAAAACACGTGAAACATTTGTATATTGTGAAAATAGATGATGAAGCAACTACAGGCATAAATTTGGCATGAGTTCAGTTTTGGTCTTCTCAGTGCCGATTCCAGAGCCGGTGCAGCCGGCAAAACATTTAGGTTTCACACAAAAAAAAAAAAAAAAAA
>KK119052.1:172497-199487 GCA_000611955.2 Stegodyphus mimosarum | reverse complement strand
TAATTTTAAATTGAGCATATCTTTAGAAATTTCGGTACACGCTCTCACGCGCTGGAGATAAAAATGTTTTTCTGTACAACGTTGGTATTGCTGGCTTTGAAATCTTTGAGTTTGTTAATGAAAAATTCGTTAAAGTTTTAGAGAATATTGTTACGAATTTCCTATTTATTTAGAACTGTAATTAAAATTCCTTTTTATTTTCCCGTGCAACGCACGCAGACGATTTTTGAAGAGAAAGCTACGTCAAAAAAAACAAAAAAAACATGCATACATTTATGCAGATTTTTCATTTTTTAAAATTTAATGCAGAGCGATAACATTTAGTGGCAACAATTTGAAAAGTGATTCAACGTTTTAATGATTCAACGCAAAACGCCCAAACGAAAGTAATAGTCCTTCGGGACTAAATCCCTTTGGACTAAAAACCTGGCGGCAGATGTTGGAGAGTATGCACCGGGTGCCGGCGTTGGGTCTGCTAGATCTGCAGCTTTATTTCAGGCGCAGTTACTTAAAGTATTGCATGTGTTACAGAAACACACATGATTTATAATCATCAAAAACGGGCAGTAGACTGGAACATTATAGGCCTGTGTAATAATTAACAGTTAGTCATGCACTCGAAAGTTGGCGACAAAAATATAAAATTTGTAACTGGAAGTATCCGATGGCAGTTAAGTTAGGTTGAGAGTAATGCATCTAACAACAGGGAGAACGATACCGCTGTAATCCTTCTCTAATAACGATGCAAAGTATACGATTCATGGTCATACATTTTTCAGGTTGATGTGATATTTAACCCACTTAAAAAATTTCGATAAAAAAATAAACTAATTCTGTCTCATTATATCAGCAACAATGGCACGCAGTTTTTAATGATTTTCGTCTTTCTAATCAAATGGTCGTAAAAGCTCAAGTTCCATCCAATATTTCACTTATATTCAATTTTAGTCGATTAAATATGGCAAAAAATTGATGATAAATCATCAGAAATCAGTAACGCGAACAAACAAACAAACACACAAATAGACATTCTTCCTTATATATATTTACTCGTAGATAGATTTTGTAAAACTTACAAGTTTTGATTAACAAACTCTACGATTTGAAAGCGAGCAGTAGCAACACTTTTCGAAATAAAGCATTTATGTCTTCAACGCGCGAGAGTGTTGCCACTCGGAAAAATGTATGCGAAAATTAATGTCTTCGGAGTTTTTAATTAATATCTTGGTTGATTAAAGTCGTAGGCAGTCGGAATGACTTCCCATGAATTTTTGGAATCTGGGATAAGGTATTTAATGTTTGGCAATGTTACTTTTATTTCATCGTAAAACTTAGAAATTTTTTTATTTACAAACTCTATGATTTGAAAGCGAGCAGTGGCAACAACTTTCGAAATAAAACAGATTTTCATCTCCAGCTTGGGAGACTATTGCCACTCGGAAAAAATGAGGGCGAAAATCATCTTTTTTCGAGTTTTTAATTAATATCTGTGATTTTAAGTATTTTTTTTGGGGGGGGGAAGCAGTTTAAAGCAACTGTGATAGTTTCAGGCTTAATCGAGTAAATATTTCAAATATTACCTCATTTTTTTAAAGTAGCCTCCATACTAGATTTTAGCATAACTTCAATTGCTAAACTTTAAAAGGATTATTTTATGCTGATCAAAGGATTTAGCAAAAATAAAAGTAAGGCATCGTGGCATATGTGCGATGATTAGACTGAAATTTTACAGATTATTATTGTTAGAAGTAGCTGATAAATTATCTTGTGAGATGACATTCTTCAAGCTGCGTTTTTATCATCTTATCGGCTTAAATGTGTTATCGCCATGAATATTATTTTAGAAACGTGATGCTAGAAACAACCTTTCAAGTTTTTTTTCTTATCGGAAAACGCTTTTTGTAGGTCAGTTTCGAAACAGAATTTATTCTTGTGCGCAACGTTTCCACTCGTAAAAACTTGCAAACTTGTTAATAGCACATAGCAGTGTGGGGAAATGGATAAGATAATAGAAAATGTTTCAGATAGGATAATGCCGAAGTATTTGAAATCTTTATTTAGTGAAATGGAGGGTAAATTGGTATTTACATTGTTGCGTGCGTGCGGATTCATAATAGACTGAATGCACAAATCCGATTGTACGGTAATAAAATTTATTTTTATCAAAAGAAATATTTCAGAACTCTGGAATTTTGCACATAAATATTCGTAAAAGTGTTCACAGTATTAACACAATATAATTAGTAGTTATACTTCAGGCAACTAAGAACATTAAACACAAGGTAATGAAAAGTGCATCTAAAAAGGAAGCTAACTCAAATATCTCAGTTCACGCGGAACTAAACAACTCGCAACAATAATAACTGAACAACTGGAGAGCAGATGGTCTCTCTTCGACCTTAAATAGTTTTCAACCGGCCGCGAGATATTTCTAGTACTTTCTTCTTCTCGAAATTACTGGAAAGAAATACGAGAGTGGAATTGCGGTTACAGCTAACATAATTGTCAATTACATTTATTCAATTTCACTACATATTACCGATATACCCATTTACTCAATGTTGAATGCACGTGCCCCTGTATTATTACTTTTTTCGGCATAGCTTTCTCTTAAAAATTTGTCTGCCGCTACATTACACAGAAAAATACAATTTTAATTATAATTATACTAAAATTACCAATCTAAATCCAAAATTCGCAACGACATGTTAACAGAGAAAGGATTGGTTAATTTTAGCGGTCATTTAGTACAATTAGGTATTCTTTATTTCGGGTGGAATATGTTCGGAATCGCTTCTAAAATAGCAGCGAAGGCATTTGTACCCTGAATTATAATTTTCTGCCGCCACATGCGATTTCAAAATGTGCCTTGCTGTACCCATATGTCTCTTGTTCCGCTGTTTTTAAAAACCCCATACCCGCTCGATATTTTGATAATATTTAGGTTAAATAATAAATGATATTTGAACTCCGTAATGGGGATCCACAAACTTAATTTGCGGTTAGCAGTTAACTTTGAAATGCTCGAAACCAACTTTTTGGAATTCATGCATTTTATAGGCAACTTTGGAATTAGTATAGATGATTGTTCCTTTTTTGATATTTTCTTTGATTGCATTTAACAAAGTTGTGGCTATTCGGTTGGGCACTGTAACAAGAAAAGTTCCTTTAGTTTCTCCGAGCCAACCAGCAGCCAAGCCTTAAAATCGCTGAACACTAACAGTTCGGTCCGGGTTCGAAGCCCGGCGAACGGGCTGACTGCATGGGCGTTTTCGTGGTTTTCCTCATGTGTAAAGTAAACGACTCAGTTTCCGTTAGGAAGTTCTCCACGAAGGCAACCCTCCCCATAGGCAAATAGCTCTCAAGTGCTTTGCCATGATTAAATAAACCAAACCAAACCTTTAGTTTCCACGCAAATACTGGAAAATCAATTGAAGAGATTCGAAGATAATAATAAGATATTTGTCACTATCTTATATTATCTTATTTATTATTATCATGTAACTATCAATGTTTATTGAGCAGAATGTTCCACCTTTTGCTCGCAGTCGCCTAGTGGATAAACAAAAAAGAACTACCACCGCTTAGTAGTAGGTTCCTAGTTTTCAAGTAACAAATGGAACTATGACTTCGGACAGAACTTTCCAACCTGAAACTTACCCATTGCCGAGTTGATAGCCTTCGTGGAAGTACCACTGTTCAGTGGAACATCACTAAGTTCCATGTAACATCCATGTAACCCGGAGAACATACATGTCATATCCCAGAGGACGAGCTAGTTAATGGGAGCCCTCGTTACTTTTCTTCGTGTGCAAAAGAATACAAACCATAAAATGTCAAAAAGTGCTCCACGAAGGCGTTCCTCTTCGTAAGCAAATACCCCTGGCATGCTTTGCCATGATCAAGTAATTCAATCCCGACCTTAAAGAAAGGTCATAATTTACGTGAAGGAGATGTCATATAATATTTTATATTGTACATTTACTATTGGTTCGTAGGATGGCATACGCTTAAATTCCTAAAGCATGAGCATGATATACGGGCCAAATTACCTTAGAAAGTCCTGCGCGAAGACATTCTTCCCTTAAGCAAATAGCTTTAGCGTGCTTTATCATAATCAAATCAACCCAAACGAAGACCTAAAGTATGAAAACACCATACTTCTTAGCGAGTGTTATCTCTTTTAGTTCGGAACTGGTGGTATGACTTGAACACTGGTTCGTTTTAAAGAATGTGGGTTTCCCCATTTCAGTTTTACAGTCTTACGAAAGCTTTTATTCCTTTAAGCAGAAATCCTCTTAGCGCGTCAATATGATTATTGAAAGAGCAATGCAATGGCATCAAAGACTAAATTTTGTAACACGTACTATAACGAATTATTCCAAGATGTAATTTTTACTACCTCGTGCGTAAAATGCAGGTGCATAAATTGTTATGGGATACTGTAGTTTATTAAAGAAAGCTTACTCGGGAAAATAATGTATGCATGAGAAATATCTTGATATTAAGCTGTAAACATCCTATACTGTAAGAGATGGGGAAAAATTTGAGACCATGCAGTTTTCCGCGAATGGGAAACATCTTAATAACATCTGTCATGGAAATGGCCGATGTATGGAGTCTCGTTACTTAAAGGATAATAGCATGCATAATTCATAGTAAATCATTTTCTGTGAGGCGAAATTGTGTGACAAAGAATAACCATACTGAAGATAACGAAGAGAATTTAAAGCATTTAAACATAACACAACCATAGCCAAGTTAGCAACAGAGAGCAATCGGCATTTAAGCTTCCTATATCAACCGTAACTATGATCGGGGCTCACGTAAGTAAGATTACGCATGGCAGACCAGCCATGTCCAAGCATCTGATAAAAAAAGCACTTGAGGCTCATCGTCACGTACAATGTAGCCATGAGCTTCTTGTCCCTTACAGTGCCTAGTTCATGGATGTATGGAAGAAGGTAAAAAAAATTGTATTTCACTTCTCCTCCCCGAGATATGCCTGGGAAACATCTTGATTAGTATACGATGTGTATTGTCTCACGCTAGCTATCAAGCCAAGTGACAGTTCTGTCGCAAACACTGAGCAATCATTTCACGATTTCCTCTGAGCCTTGTTGTCATCCTGGAAAGAAGGATAACTGCTATAGAATCCGTAAACATTTTGATCTGTCAAAACCACCATGAGATGCACAAAGTGCTTTTTGTGCAAGATTCTTGGATTCCAGGAGGATAATTTTTCTATCACTGCAGCTGGATTTGCCCATCCATTGTTTGAAAGGTATGCCGATGATATTAAACGTGTTCCCTGGTCTGCTCAGTTTCCACAGCAAACTGATTGGTCTGCCTCGGAGAACAAAGCTCGTAATTAATATCTGTCACCACATGTCCGAACATCCAAGATTTATGCTTAATGATACACTTTTCACTTAAGCAATGTTCTTCTTGTGTCCGATTCTCTTCCTTATTAAATTCAAGCTATTTCACGAAGACCCAACAAACGATATACTAGTAAATATTTTTTTGTAAATACTCGGCTTTTTGATTAGTTTGGTAATCGCTTGCACTGGAATGGAATTCACAAAATAGTGTTAAGTCACGTGGAGAATCTTTGCTGCAATTCAATATTCCTGAATCGCAGAACAATTTATACCATTTCTGTTTACCAAATGATTCGGGCTTCGTAATGAGAAACATATATTGTGGACAAATTATTTCTCTTGGTAGACTCTAGTAAATTACTATATAAATATAAAGTGGTTGTAATCATAAAACATAGCTCTTATTTTCAGCTGAAATAATATTAAAATATTAGTGCATTCTCTGACATAAATTTTTGGGCGGTTTATTTATTATATATATATATAATATTAGCAATGTAGAAATTTCAAAATTAAGATTATTAATTTTTGAAGTCGCGCAGTATGGTACGAAATTAATTAAATTATCAGGAGATAATAATTAAATCAAAAATAGACGGCCAGCGGTCTAACTGGAAGAACAGTCATCAGTATTGAAAATTGAATTGTTTTAATTTTTCCTTCCAATTTTGATGAGTGTTGTTGCTCAAATTCTGGTTTCCCGCCCACTTCTACCTGTACCTGTTAGATTGTTGGTTTCGTAATTTTTATTTAATTATTATCTCTTGATAGCTGCACAAAATTCTTGACCAAATAGGTCTCTACGTTCTTTTACTACTTTCTAAAAAATTATAAACACTCTATATATTAAGGTTTTTTAAGCAAAAGGTTTTTTTAAAAGGTAAAAGTGGAGTTTAATATGCACCTTTACAGTTAATTTTCCTGTGAAGGTCCTAATCATTTAGAATCTCGAATAAAGTCGCACCTTAAGGTAGTACAAGTAAACATTGGACAATATGGAAAACATTGAAAGTAACATAAAAATGTAAAATATTTTTAAAAAGTGATATTGATCTCCCAAGTTCAACGTTTCAAGCAGGACTTATCAAGGGAAAAGTGTTTTAAAGCCTTGTACCAAGTTGATCAATGAGTTTCGAATATAGGTTTCGTTCCTCTGAGACATTTGAGGTTAATGCGGAAAAAATTCGAAATATATTCTCAATTTGGAGTCCATCTCTTAAAATCTCTCAAATACTCAGATCTTTTCCCTACCATATTCGCAATTCTTGAAAAGGAATATAAATTAAAAAATATTTTATGACCACCAAAAAAAAACTTCTCCGTTACATGAAACCGCAGCAGCTTATCTGCTCAACCAATCGAATGAAATTTCAGGTACTGTTATTTGAAGGTACGGGCTCGAGATTTTGATGATTTAAAACAACAGAGCCATCACGGTTACGGTTACTGTGCAAAAAAAGAGATCGAAATTTTTGAACGGCGACATCCACTTTTTCCAGCGCAAACTGATCAGCGCATCGAAAAACCATAAATGGCGTTGGGATGATAGACGTAAGACGAAAATAGCGGGCTTAAAATGCAATCGCGGGCACTAGCTAGTTTTGGGTTTAGCGACTACTAAGGCCAAAAGCGGTTATCATTTTATTATGGAGACGTGTAATAGGCGGCTACCTTTACCTCCTATGAAGAGACAGACAATTTACAGACTTGAACCCGAGCCTCTTGGTACAGCGGTCAAAGTCACTAACCATTTTCTCATATGGGCGGCAAGAAGGTAATTGTAAGGATTAAAGATAGCGCAAGGGGAAAAACTTTTATTGGAATTACTAGTTTTCAACGTGTACGACGTTTCAAGATAGAATCATCGCCCGTAACTTTGCTATTTGCGGACCATCGCGATATTCTGACCTCTGATGGATTTCTAGTTCTGGGCTTATCTGAAATCTAAGGTGTACGTATTAAATCCTCGAGATTGGTCAGAACTGAAAGATGCCAGAAAATGGGAAGTTATACAGATTCCTTCTGCAATGTTAGTTCGTCGTTGTTGTCAACAGTCTCTCGCGTGCAGTACGCTATTGTCTGCGAAAGTGGGCACGTTGAAAACATGTAATTCCAATAAAAGGTTTTCCCCCTCTTCTCCTTTGGGGGTGTCACTGGTCCTTTACAATGCTCTTTTTGCAAATGTTTTACGCCGATAATTTTTGTCATACGTCCATCAGCACAGTTCATGACTTTTCAATAAGCCGACCAATTTCCTCAGGAAATAAGTGGGTACTACCTTTCGAAAACTTCGAATATAGAGTTTAAAGATAAATTAGGCAGTGTATTAAGTCTCTTTCCATCATATTCTTGTGCCCTCCAATATCCCTAGCGTAATCAATTAAGTTTTTATACCTGCTCCTGCTAGCATTCAAGCAACTATGGATGCCTATTTATACCCTACTCTCCATAGTAGGCGGGAGAGCGGACGCACAAGCTTCCAGAGGGATGATAAACGAATTTCCTTTACACCTCACTTCCCTGGGCGCCTGTTTCTCAGAGATTACGAATTAAAATTTCCTTGCACGTTAGAAATAGACCACATCCCTGGGCGCTAGGATATATCCCTCAGACACACCGCGACGCATGTGGAGCTTATTAAACTGATAAACAGTCTGTTTGTCATACTACTCACATGGATGGCTGACACCTCTACCTTCTGGGATAGCATAGAGTAGTAGGAACCCTTTTGGGTAGTCAGAACTTTTATGTTCCCAGAGTCGAGAATGTTAGATTATAATACTAAGCCATTATATGCGACCCAAAGGGGTATCCGAGCGGTAATACCGCTGAACTCTAGCCATTCGACCGGGTTCAAATATAAATATTTTATAATTATTTATGATAATGTTACGAAAAATTCGGCGGTTGCGCCTGTATGTAAGCTTTCCGGCATAGCACTAGGGTTGCCATAAAATAATGTATGGTAGGGTTGGCGACTTTATCGCCCATTTGGCGACCATATTGGCGATATCCCATGGTCCAATCGGGAAGCTTCTAGAATAACTTCCTGTCGAGATATTTCTCGAAACGTGTGGAACTTAAAGAAAAGCTATATAAACCCTTGCGTTTCTGAGAGCAAATTGTGAAGTATTGTGAAGTGAGTTGCGAGCAGTGGGATTAGTTGTGAGAATAGCTGCTACGCGAGAGTTCTGTGAACGGAAAGCAATCGAGATAGTGCTTTGCCGTGAAGCTATCTTTACAGTATAGCTTGAAAGTGGATTGGTGATTGTTCCACGGTGTTTATTATAAGTCTAGTGTTGCCGTGAAGCTACCTTTACAGTTACAGCCTGAAGCTGTGTGGCTGATTGTTCAGCGTATTTATTGTAGATTTTCGACGCTTTTAATGGTAATTTTGGAACTGTGCTGTAAATAGTGATTCTTGTAAATAAATTGTGCTTTTTATTGTTCTGCATCGTGTTTTCATCGGATACTCTCAAATCTACGAACCCGTAAAACGCAACAATAACTATATATCTGCGAACAAACTGGCTGCATGGGAGTTTTCGCACTTCTCTGTTTCTATAACGTAAATGAGAGTCAGTTTCCTTTAGAAAGGCCCTCCACAAGCAGCCACTATGCAACTAACCTTTGTGTGCTTTATTATAATCCCACTAATCAATTCATTTCCTCATATGCCTATAAAACAACGGCTTTATTAAATTCAAGGATGTCTTTTGCAACCACGTATAATTTCCTAACATTTAGCTTGTGTGGTCCTTTTTGCTAGATTTTTAAAGTAACTAGTACTGTTAAGGAATCAATATGTATGTTCTTCGCATTACCACAGCCACTAAATTTTGAATACACATAGGCCTCTACCCAGACATTTGTACCTCGAAACCCAAATTTTGATTTTCGAATTTGTTGTTGATTTATTTCATATTTTATAAAAGGAATTTTTGATTAACAAACTCAGTGATTCGAAAGCGAGCAGTGGCAACACCGTTCGAATTAAAACATTTTTATCTCCGGCGCGCCAGATTGTTGCCATTCGGCAAAATGAATGATATTTATCTTTCAATTTAATCAAGAAATTCAAGTATTTAAAACTAATGTGTTGCCACTGCCTGACATAAAATACTTTTATCTTCCACGCGCCGTGTTTGCCATTCAGTAAAGGTAAGATATTTAAGGTTTAAAATTAGTCTGTCTGTTACTGATTGATAAACCTAGCAATTTAAAAACAATAAACATAGTTCTTAGGAATGTTTTTGCGGCATTTTATTCTGCTTGATTTCAATAAAATGCGAGAGAGACAATAAATGTCTAATCAGAAATATTACACTACTGGACTTATTGCCAGTCTTCTAGCATGGGAATCTGATGATCTCGAACCCATTGAGTCACGTGTAAATTCGTGTGCATTTGAGATAAATCGTGCATGAATAAAAGATTGTTTCCGTGATAAGAGGATTTAATGGAGTTTCATCTTGTTGATTATGATCGAGTAGGATGGGTTCTAAAATATTGGAAATATAATAATCGGCATTTGAATGTTGAATCCCGATTTGGTTTGGAAATGTTCCACTCATGCACATCCACACACTTAAATTACAACAACTTGAACACTGACGACCTTATAAAGAAGAAGAAAAATAACGTTCGTCTTGATAGCGAAGAACACTGCGAGGCAGCCATACGCGAATCGGATCATAAACTATTGAACTAAATACTTTTTCTTTGGAAAAAATAATACGAGACCAATCTTCAGCAGTCCATTCAGCATAATTTGTAACGTCTTTTACGATGGATCGCTCGCAAATAATCCTTTCGTACGAATATGCGAGAAGCAAATCTTTTCTTGTAATCGACGACAAATCGTTTGAGCCGTACAAGTTGCTTGTAATCGACGACCAATATAGGTAGCTGGTAAAAATGGATCGGCAGTCGACATTTCAAAAATACGTTGATCCATTTCTTCGTTCGTGGCACGAGGTCGACCAGATTTGTTTGATTCAATATACATCTTGGTACTTACGGAAAATCCCGTCGAGCACGAGAGAGGGCGCCAATCGCGCCAAACCAAAAAAAAAAAAAATTACTAAATACAAGACAAAACGTTCTATTCTTATTTTTCTTTCAAATTTATTATATTATCATTTATTTAAATTTAATTTTTCATTAACGATTTCCATTATTTTTTTCCATAATATTTCCATATAGCGATCATTAACACATTGTTTTGAGGCCGATAAGATTCCATAACTTTCGAAATATTCAACAGCATGCTCTTCTGTAGTAGGCAGGTCCCAAATTTTAATAATTTTTTTCTCGAAAATGTGTGAAAGAGGGAAAAAAAAGGTGTCTTTACTCAAGAATAATAACTAACACGTGTAATCAAGGTTACACCAAACCCAGCGTGTTAAAGAAGACTTTTCCATTTTTGGCGAAAAATCGCGTATTTTGGTGTCTTTTCTTTAACAGGCAAAAATGGTCGACGGGTTTTTACGTAAGTGCCCAAATGGCTAGTCATTGTTTTCGAAAAAAAGCGTAATCCAGTAATGAACAGCTGAAGTAGCAAGATTGAATCCTCGAGCAATATGTCAAACAGTTTCTTCTCGTTCGTAATACGAGCGACGAATTTCAGGAGTTTGATTCCAATAAAATGCGAAATGTCTAATTAGAAATGTTAAATATTTTTATGGAATTACAGTACTGGACTCATTGAAAATCATTATATATTTTTTCCCTTTTATAATTATTTTACGCCGCTGGCCGAGCAAGTGGCTATTGAAGATAAATATCAAATCAAATTTATTTTGAAAAATCATCTGTGGATTCCTGACTATTAAATCTGGGATACTAAGAGATCCATAGATCCAGTAGGGGAATCGCAGCTATAATGAATCCTTTCGAATTTTGAGCCTAGCCCCTTAACGCGAACGATAAGCCAAAAGAAATCATTCTTGGAAGTCTTACCATTTTTATTATTTGAAGGTATTTCTTAATCCATAAAGCCAGCAACAGCTTTATCGTTATCAGAAATAATGGTATTTCGTTATGGTAACTATAAAAATACCTCTACTTCGTCATTCAAGTATTTCAGACTTTGCTATCGAGCGCAGATATCGTTTGTGTTTACGATCAAATGAAGAAATTGTGGATAAATCTTTGTAACACGGTTGTAAGATTGTAGAGCGATTAGGTGTTTATCGGAACAAGAAACATAAAAAATTTGATGTCAGCACTTTCTGTTTATTATGCGGAGGTGCTACCAATTATACTACAAAAACTTAAGCGAGGAAAAAGAAAATCCGTTATACACTCACGTTTGTGAAAATTGCAACACCAAGAAGGAATCGTCATAATTGAATGCAATTTAATACACAGTTGAGTGGTAGTGGTACAAATAAATGATTAAATGTTCAAAGCAAACAAACAAGAACAAGACATCAGAATCAGTATTTTGTGTGGCCACCACGCGCCGCAATAAGTGCTGCTACACGACGTGGCATGGAGTCAAACAAAGTTTGAATGTCTGACTGAGGAAGAGCATTCCATATCGTTTGTACGCGTACCCAAAGTTCGTCTGCAGACGCAACAGGACGAGGATCACGAGCAAGACGCCGACCAATGACATCCCACACATGTTCAATTGGCGACATATCCGGGGAACACGCAGGCCAAGGAAGAAGCTGTACCTGCTGCGCTGCAAAGAAGGATTTAACAATCCGAGCAGTATGAGGGCGGGCATTGTCCTGTTGAAATACAGCGCCTGGCAAGCTTTGAAGGAAGGGAACAGCTTCGGGCTGTAGAACTTCACGGATATACCGGTTGCTGTTCAGATTGCCCACAATTCGTAGCAATTGAGATCGTCTATGATATGCTATGGCGCCCCAGACCATAACTCCGGGTGTTCGTCCACTGTGGCGTTCGATAATGCACTCCGGAAGGTGGCGTTCACCGGCATAGCGTCTGACACGAATGCGGCCATCATGGTACCACAAATTAAAGCGGGATTCGTCAGAAAACACGACATGCTGCCAATCAGCACGCCAGTCTCTATGCTGATTGGCCCATTGTAGCCGCAGGCGGCGATGGTCGTGCGTTAGGGGGATCCTGTATAAAGGAGTCCGTGCGCGCAGTCCACACTGCAGCAGACGTCTACGAATTGATGAAGCACACAATGAAACACCTGTAGCTATTGACCACAGTGCTGCCAATTGTCTAGAGGAAGCTGTACGGTCCGTCCGCGCCATGCGGACCAGGTGTCTATCATCGCGAGCTGACGTCACATTTCGGGGTCCACTCCCGGATTTCCGAGTTGTCCGACACTCGTCCGTCCACTGCTTCCAAACGCGCATCACTGTGCTGCTGTTACGCTGCACACGAGAGGCTACTGCACGATACGACAATCCAGCTTCACGAAGGCCGATGATTCTCCCTCGTTCAAACTCTGTAAGTTGTTCAAATCTCGCTCTCTTTCGTCGACGAGGCATAAGTACAGATTGAGTTAACGTTTACCACTAGCAGATGACCACCGATAACCATACACGCCTCGCTACAGCCGTCTATTTATTCGGATCCATCAGCCGTTCAGAGGGCGCTGCTCAGCATACGCATGCGCTACGGATTTGCAATTCTAATCATTTGCATATCACGCGCTACTACGCATTTCCTGAAAATTTCAGCTCACTCGCGTAAGTCCTTCATGGTGTTGCAATTTTCACAAACGTGAGTGTATTTTCTTCTAATCAAGAATCGAGTGAACAGGAACGGGATCCATTCGCCAAACCCAGATGACGATGATTTATCAGTCACTACCTTTTTAATTTGGTACCTGTGTAGAGCAATTATGTATTGTTACGAAATGTCCAGCTGCGGTAAGATAGCTTTCCCACAAAGCGGGTTTAGGGTTGCCAGATTTAGCGCGAAATCATCCATTTGGCAACAATAGGCGATATGCCATAGACGGATGGAGAACATTCTAGAAGGAATTGTTACCGATTTCGCCCAGAATGTTCTCGAAGACAGGCCAAAAGCTATATAAACCGTGCCTGTACGCAGAGTAGCAGTCTAGTCTCTCGCCAGTCGATCGTGAAGTGCATCGAGAGTGTGCACCGCTGAGTGTCGAGTGGTCGTCGAGTGTATCGCGAGTTGGTGCATCAAGAGTGTGCATCATTGTGGCTATCGACTGCTTTGCGAGTTGTAGCGTGGAGAATCTTGAGAGTACGTTGAGTTCCGAAAATGACAGAACCGAGTCGGGAGTTGTACTCTAGTGCTTTGCCTAATAAATTGTGCTTTCATTCTTCATCAAGTATCTAATCACTCGAAATACACGAACCCCTAAAAGCGCAACAGTATTTATTGGGCAGAAAACGTGAAAGGACTTACGGGATGAAGGAGAAAATTTTTTATAAGGTTTCTAAAAAATGCTGAAACATTTTTTAAACACGAAGAATTAGTGCATACTTCTAAAAACTAAGAACAAGGTTAGATACATGAAATTTACAGACCTACTATATTTTTCTTTTTATAATTACATAATCATATTTATTATTCAGTGTACCAATAATAAGGTTATTATAATGTATTTTACTGTCTCGTAATTTTTTAATTCAGTCATGCCAAGTACTGTGAAATGCGATGTTTTCTTTTCACAAAAATCTTCATCTTGTTGCGTGCGTACGGGTTCGTAATAGATTGAATGCACACAGAACTGGTGATAGCTTGGTAAAATGTATTTTACGAAAAGAAACACTTCACAGTTCTAGAACGTTCCACAGAAACACTCGTGCAGCTCTCTACGGTCAGTAATTACACACCACAGTCAGTAATTACTGGAGATATCTGAATACTCCCAACTAACGATGAACTAAACAACAACTACTCCGAAGCTGATGCTCTCTCTGGTCCTATATAGTTTTCTCCTGGCCGCCGAGAGATTTCTAGTACCTTCTCGAAATTACCTGAAAGCATATAAGGGCCGGATACGGTTACAGATGCATATAGTATCAATTACAGTTATTCTGTTACAATACCCATTTCAGTTATGCAGGGAGCAGACCAAAATGTCACCAAACTGTCGTCAGGTTTGTCGACTTTTGGCTATTTCTCGCCAAATTTCGCTACAAAAATTAGTCGCCAAAACTCCGTCGGCAGCTTGGCGATCTCTCCCCAATTTAGCAAGATAACCATTTACCTTAGTGTTAAATAGACTTGCCCCTTTAATATAGTTTTTCCGGCAGAGCTTCGTCTCTTTCAAGCATTTCATGTTACACTCATGTTCATAAATTAAGGATAATGTAAAATCAGGCAAAGGAAGAGTTAGAAGCAAAACAAATTTGACTTATTTGTAAAGCTTATTTATTAAGCAAAAGGTAAAGAGCAAAAAAAGATGCTATATTTTCGATATTATTAAAAAAATTAACGATTTTTTCTCCCTGGAGCAAATTACAAAAAAAAAAACCTGTTTACAAAAAACCAATATTACATGGTTGGTATGATTGAGACACATTGTATGTCTTCCAGACGATGCAATACAGTCCGTACAACGCTTAGGCATGCTGAGTATCAAATTATCGATCTGATCTTGGGGGGATATTACGCAACTCAAAAAGCAATGCTCTCCGAAGTTCCGGTAGACATGTAGGAGGAGGTTGACGGGCTGCAACTCGTCGGCCAAGCATGTCCCACACGTACTCTACTGGATTCAAGTCCGGTGAGAATGCTGGCCAGTCCACACGGGTGATATCCTCCGATTGAAGGCATTCGCTTACGATGTTTGCACGGTGAGGACGGGCGTTGTCATCCATAAACACAAATTGTGCGCCCATGGCGGCCCGAAACAAACGTACATGTTGTTCCAGAATGACGACTCGATAGATTTGGCTTGTCATGGTTCCAATTTGAACATGCAGGTCAGTTCTGGAACCCAGAATAATTCCACCCCAAACGAGCACTCCTGCACCACCGTAACGGTATCGTTCAATGATGTTTTCTTGGTGGTAACGGATAACTGGAGCTCTTCATATGAAAGTCCGGCGAGAATCAGACTGCAAGCTAAACCTGGACTCGTCGGAAAACATTACACAAGCCCACTGTTGCGGTGTCCACAATGCATGCTCTCTACTTCAGGCTAACCGTAGGTGACAGTGATTTGCAGTAAGTGGAACGCATCTGTCAGGTCTACGAGCATATAGACCAATCTGCCCTAAGCGTCTGTACACGGTCTGCCTTGAAATTGTCGTACCAATGGCTGAAGAGAGCTGACGAGACGGTCTGAGGCTGTGCTCCGCCTGTTTCTTTTGGCAGTAGCTGCCAAATACCGGTCTTCATTCGGCGTTGTAACTCTGGGGCGACCTATGCTGTAACATCTACTCACATTACCATCATCTTAGAATCGTTGCCAAAGCCTGGAGATGACAGTCTAGGCAATTCCAAGTTCGTCTGATACTTCCAGTTGGGTACGCCCACATTCCAGACGGCCGATAATTGTACCACGTAAAAAATCATCCAAATGCGTCCTTTGTGTCATAACTATTCGGTTATTGCATTGAAATGCTTAAAAAGCGCCTGCGAACAATTTTACTTCTTTGCCTGTATTCCTTATATATCACTCTCTTACACTCTCGTCATTGTGACGTGCCATCGCTGTCATCTGGTTACTTCCTGAAATTTGCATATGATTCTTGAAGATGTGTGTAGTGATTTAACAGTTGATATATTTATTTTAGAGTTCGATATTCGCGTGAGTCCGAATTATCCTAATTTATGGACATGAGTGTAGATTATACACAAAAATGCTACAATTTCACTAAAATTATTTGCAATCCATTTTAAATCAGTTTTATAATTTTGGGCGTAAGAAAGAGTCCTTTAGTATTCTGTCCTTACGTACAGATGTCACGCAAAATATCCTTAAATTGCATTTGATAGCGGTCAAAATGATATTTTCGTTGAAATATGGTACCCGAAATTTTTCGCGATTCAAATAATTTTTTTTTTTGGCTTCGTACAAGGAAGTAAAAAGAGAGAGCGAGAGGAAGGTGTGTCCGTAACGCAGATTCATTTTGGAACCGTTAGAAAACGAAACTGTGTTTGTCGGGATGCTACTTTGTATGGTAATTGCCTGTATTTTACACGTGTGCGCATTTGTATACATTTTTTTCTGTTGAAACAAGCGGTAACTGAGAAGTGGCATTGTCCTCCAGACAGCCATCCTAAATTTCTTGTGTCTCCCTTCTCTAGAAATGCCATGCCAGAATGCGTTCACGAGAAACGGGCCACTTGGCAAAACGTCAATATTACCGCCGCCGGATGGGGTAGCATTTTTGGCAAATGCTGGATTACGAGAGGTGTTCGCTAAGCGCTCGTAAAGGGTATCGGATTTCAAGTAAATGCCGCTTGCCAACTTAAAATGCACGCCGGAGAAAAAAAGAAAATTGCCGAAACAAGTGTTTATCGCCAACCATCAGCGATGACGTAAGAATGGAAGTCATTCGTGTAACTTGCCCCAGGAGACCAGAATGAAATTTTTAGCGCCCGTTTTTCTCGATCTTCCATCTCTTTCGAATAAGGGAATTTTATTTTTCACACTGCGAAACTTACGTTACTAATGTTGCTTTAAAAAAAAAGTAATTTTTATTTGTCATTATTATAGATATGTGAACATATTTGAGAACTAAAACATAAAATGCTTTTTAAACGCATTTTTGAAATTTTAATTAACATTAAAAATGCAGAATGTTGTAGCTTTCATAATTGTGAGCATTGTCACACTCTCATGAATTTATCAAGTCCATATCGTCCCACTAGTGGCTGAATTATTAACTGAGTGATTAACAATTAATTATTTGTTAAATGAATGATTCACTGAGGGATTAACAAAGTGAATTATTAACTTAGTTTGACCCGAGTTCAAATCCTAGCGAACGGATTATGCAAAGCCTCTCCTTGGGCTGTTTGCCTAAGGTCAGGGATGCCTTCGTGAAGGTCATTCTAAGAGAAACTAGCTCATATCCATTTGGCTGCGTAGGTGTTTTCGTGTTTTTCTCTTAAGGGTATCATACAATCCAGTTTGTCTTAGAAAATGAGGCCCACTAGCGGCCGAGCGGTAAAATCCCTGAACGCTTGTAGTTCCGACCTGGTTCGACTCCAGGCGAACGGGTTGTCTGCATGGACGTTTTCGTGATTTTTTCCATGTGTGACGTCGCTACATGGCAGATTCCCTTAGCAGATCCTCTAGGAAGGCATGCCTTTCCTTATACAGATAGCCCTAGCGTGCTATGCCATAATAAAATAAACCAAACCAAGTTTACATGTTTTATGAAAATCGAAACGCCATGAGATGCGCTGTACTAAGATATAAAGAAATTTATTATTATTTACATGCAAAAATGTAATTTTTCTCTAAGCGTCAAAGAAAAATGTAATAAATAAAAGAAGGAGGATAGATTTTTCATAATTTATTCCCGATTTTTACCCATCTTGGAAAGTTTTCGTAATTTGTTTATTTTTAGTTTAAGCTAAAAGTAAGTTATTTAACGTCAGACAGAATATAAATTTAAATTTGCATCATTATTATTACTGCTCATGTATGTTTTGGCAAATATGTTGTAAACAATTTTATTTTTAAAAAGTTTTTATTTATTTATTTTAAATTCCTTTTATTTAGATGTGTTTAGATCGCGTATTCAATACGCGCGCAATTTGAGCGTAAGACAGTTGATTTAAGATAATGCCACGATATTTTAGCATACTACTTATCTTTACTAGATGCGCCTTAATCTGAAAGTTTAGAGCTTAATTTTCTTGAGATTGATTCCAAAGTACCATGGCAACCACTTTTCGCTTTGTAACATAAGCTTTCTGGCAGCATTAGTTTGCGAAACATTACATTTTAGTGCTGGATTTCTCCTGGTCTGTAAACTTCTGCTGGCATTCGCTTCTGTTATTATTTGGATCTCGTCTGCATATTGCTTATGCATGTATAATTGATTGGGATTGTTTAGTGCGTTAAGTTACCATCTGCTACGACGTTCCTCAAGATCGTACTGAAGTTATGAACTTTGTGGGCAGCTTATATCTGTGATAATGCCTCCAGTTGTGTTGAATCTCAATGTTCTTTCTGTGTGACAAATGTTGATTGAACGAAACACATCCTTCTGATGTCCAGGTAGTCAATGAGACAAGTGTACCTATCCACCAAGGGTAATCAAAACCTCTTTGATATCAAGCGAGATCTTCACAGTGTACGTGCTCCTTGCACGACGGCTGTCTTTCAGTCCGACGTCACTTAATCCATTGAAGGTTCTTCTTTGAAGCCGAGTGGACGAAGGTGTGTTTTGTATGGCATCGCAGTTCAGATTGTGCTGCAGTCTTTCCAGAATAAATCTTTAAAGAATCTATCGAAGATGACTGTCCTTATGAGGAGGGAGCACGTTCATATCCACGTTCCGTATTGGGGAAACCGTGAAAATTCGCATATTGTCAGTGCATTCAAGGAAATTCGAACTGCAGACCAAATTACCAGTGCTCAGTGACTTACCGCTATGGCACTAGTGGGTCAAAACACTCTGAGATCAACTCGACCCTAAACGCGTTACACATGTGGGTAAATCACGAAAACCAACTATGCAAACAGAACGTTCCCTTGGGTTCAAACCCAGTTCGATGTACCAATCAGCAATCTTAACCAGTCGGACGCTGGTGGCGCAAGTACTTGGGAACCAAGGGATTTGTGAGGATTGAAGTAACTCCTCTGAGGAATGGGTCTTGACGAGATGTAAATGAAGTATCTTTCATGTATCGTTGAAATGTTCTGGTAAATTCCTTCATGGTTGTTCCTTCATGTTCTGGTAAATTCCTTCATTGTTTGCTCGTATTTGTTGCTTCATGTTCTGGTAAATTACTTCATGTTTTCATCGCCGAGTTTAGGTAGGAAGTGAAGATATATGGATTTGAGTAACATTTATTCATCAGCTAATGCCTCATAATGTGAGGCATATAATAAAATTTCCATTTGTAAACACTCACTAAAACGGTTATGTAGACATTTGGGCATCTGTTGGGGGTGGAAGTTATCTTTGCCAGACGTAGGGTTTTGGAGTGGCTGAGAATTAAATTTGCTTAACACTGGTTGCTCTGCCCAGTTTCAAATCCCGACTAGCAAGGTGGCTGCAAAGGCATTGTGTTTTTCCCCATTGTAAAAAAGAGACATCGTAGACACGAAACATTTTTCCTCAAAAGGTTTTCCATAAAGGCAGCCTTCCTTCTAAAGAAGAAGCTAGAATACTTTGCCATGATCTCAGTAATGCAATCCAGTCTACCAATGGCAGTCCACCAGTGGTCGAGCGGTAAAATCACTGATTACTGATAGTTTCGATTCTGGGTTCAAATCCATGTGAACGGGCTGGCTGCATGCAGAAAGTTTTTGTGATTTTCCCCGTGTGTACGTGTATATGAGCCAGTTCCACTTAAAATGCCCTCCATGAAGGCAGATAGCCTAGTGTACATTTCCATAATAAACAAAACCAAGCCACTAATGACAAATGGATAACATCCGGTTTGATTTCTTTGTTTATGGCAAAGCACCCAAGCGCTATTTGCCTATGGCGAGGAATGCATTCGTGGAGCAATTTTTAAGGTAAATTGACTTGCATTTACGTTCCCTCTAGGGAAAAATCATGAAAACGTTCATTCAGCTAGCTCGTTCACCGATATTTGAACACAGGTCGAACATCAGCGACTTTGCTGCTCGACAGCTGGTGTGTCCTGGTAATATCACGAATACTGGTAGGTTAGACCCGATTTCGAACCTCAGAGAACAAGCTAACTTCATGGAAGTTCTCATGAGCTTCTCCGCTTCTCCATCTGTTATGTAAATGCGAGACAGTTTCGCATTCAAAAAAAAAAAAAAAAAAACTTCGCCGAAGGCATATCTTCACTCAGCCCTCATGTGTTTTGCCCCATTAATGGCCGAATCGTTAAGACCACTGAATATGGCTAGTTCGATATGGGTTTGAATAAAGGCGAACGCGTTGGCTGCGTGGTTCGTTTTCATGGTTTTCCCCATGTGTAGTGTGAAGTCAATTCCCCTTAGAAAGTCCTCTACGAAGGCACCCTTCTCCTTAGGCAGATAGCCGTTGTGTGCTTTGCCATATACAAATAACTGAAGCTAAGTTAACTTTGATGTGTTTTGCCGTAATCGATTGAATAGACGGCAAGCAGATATTCATCAAGAAAATCACGTTCAAAAGAAACACGGTAATTTTAGCTTAAAGAAGTGATAATTCAAAAACAAGCAGTTCAAGAACATGTTGTTCGGATTTTACTTGGAATATTGGGATTTTAACCCATGAGACGCGGGTTTTTATGACGTAGCATTTGCCGCTTTTGTTACTGCTGAGAATATAATTTTCTTCTTACAGTATCTTCAGATTTTCCGTGAATACTAATTATTTCATTTATGGCATTTATCCATTTGTTTTAAATGTAAAGTGTAACCGGAAATGTTGTGTTGCATGGTTCAGTGTCAGCAATACAGCTTCCGAATGTTTGCAGTTAAAATAAACAAATAAATAAATAAGCGTGGGCGGAACGAAGTGAAAGAAAAAAAAAATGAAGACGAAACGATTTCTCAGTGACTGGCTCGTTTTGGCGGGGTTCTGCCCCTAAATTTGGCACTCGTTAAACGGCGACCAAGTCTGCAACCACTTCTGTTTCTTCAGTCCTCATAAAACCGAAGAATTTGGTGACAGCAATTCTGTGTGTCTCGTAAACACACTTCGCTAAATTCAGTCAAGTTGTGAAACTCGTATTTCCGCGAAAAGAATACTACTTTTTATTTTTCGCTGCCAAAGAATATTACATTTTATTCCTGTGGAGTGGATTAAATTTCTCAAAAAACAGACGAATTATTTTGCACTTTCTTCATTTTTATATGAAATTTTGTGTTGTGTATTTTACCTTCTTCAGTTATGAAAATGAAATAGCTTTAAAGGATAAATTGGCCTGTGGTTTATTGTAGAAAATTTTGTTCTCAGGTATTTAATATTTGGTGAAACATGGATTGCTTCTGTTTTTAAAAATGCTTCAGTGTTGCCACTCCAGCTGAGCTTCAACTTCAAATGAGATCTTTATTTGTGTTCTGATTCAGAAACAAAGAAAAATCGTCTGCGGCGTTTAAAAATACTTTTATATTCCATCTGCTAACACGCGACGCGATGACCACGGCTAGAATAAAGCTTGGTAATAATAAAAAAGAAAGACTTCTTTCTACTCGCAGATGAAAGAGAAATTGTTCTTTCACAACAAGCACGGTTATTGTCCGTTTTATTAAAAACCTTCTCTTGAAGCGACATACTTGAGGTCTTTAATTTGTGCTCTTGAACGTGTGGGCAATATGGCGGAAAACTTATTGCAGATCGCCTTACAACAGAAAACATATGAGCTTCGACAGCGCGATGCTCTTATCGAGGAGCTCGAAATGGAATTGGAGTCAAAAAATAAACTTATTGTGAAACTTCAGTCCGAACTAGAGAAGTTTAAATCGGCCATGAAGCCGCTGGTGAAACAAATGTCTCGTCAGATGTATCTCTGGAGTTCTGGTGATGAAGATTCACCATATTCTGAAAGCAGTAGTAGTAGCAGTAGTAGTGAATCTGAAAAGGAAGATGAATTTTGTAATGGTGACAAGAGATCGTTGTCGACTGAGCAAGCGAGGACAAAGAGGCTTGCAATTTCGGCGGAACCCACTTGTGTGGAAAGGATACGTAATCTCAGTCTCAAAAAAGTTCCAAAGACTCAAAAGTAAGTTTCAAATTATGTAGCGGGGAATATTTTTTTTTCATTTTCATTGCTGCCTTTAACCAGGTACTGGAGAGCATATTTGTTACTTGTTTAACACCTGTCTGATAGAATAGTAGAACGATGTAATTTACGAATAATTTTCAATGATTTTTGAAATTCGCAATTTTTGTTAATTTTAGGATTTAAGTAAAATTAATATAAATGAGCGGCATTTTATAATTTTATAATTCCTTGAGTCTTTTATGCTGAACCCTGTAATGACTAATGAACACGTTAATGTATTTAATTATTCATAAACATAATCTTTTTTCGTCAAAACATAAAACCTTAGTTATTTTTGTTTGTTTCCTTTGAATTTGTAGTATTTTTTCAAGTTAACTGAAATTGGTATCGAATATTAACCTTAGAATTATGAAGGAAATAGAAAAGATATGTTAAATATCTTTTTTAAATTTAAAATCGTTTGACCTCGGAGCTTGAATTTTATCTTTCGAATTTTGTTTTCATTTATTGCATTTTGTAAGAATTTAATCAATTTCTGATTAACAACCTCGGCTATATGAAAGCGAGCAGTGTTGCCACTGCTCAGAACAAAACCTTTTTTTATTTCCTGCGCGCCAGTTTATATCCAGTCTGCAAAATGAAATATTCAGTTTATCTAATAAATCTTTCAGTTTTATTTAATTAAACGGAAATATTTAAATGTGTTGCCACTCCCTGAAATAAAATACTTTTGTTATCTACGCTCCAGCCTGTAATCATTTAGTATATTTAAACAGTCTGTTATTCATTATTAAACCAAGTGATTTAAAATAGTGACCAAGTGATATTTTAGTTCTTAAGGGTTTTTTTCTACTTTTTAATCCGATAGATTTAAATAAAAATGCATTTAAATTTAAATGCCTTTAAATTTTTAAAGATGTCTAATTAAAATATTAAATATTTTTATGGAATTACACTAACTATGCTCATTTAAATCATTATATATGTTTTCCGTTTTATGATAACTGTTTTATGTGGCAGTTTTTTTTTTAAAGTTATTTTTCAGTTTTAGAACTCTTCGTCTAAATTCTGAGATTTTCAGATTGCAATTTTGTATTATTATTCTCTCTTATTTTTTAAGAAAAATATTATATGCGGAATATATTTCTATGCTGTTTATATATTGCGAGGACATTTTAATAGTATGTAGGCTAATTTTGATTTGAAAACTTTTATATAAAATTTCGGAATACGAAGAGCGTTCTTAGGAAACAAAGGTCATAGTTTTAATTTTATCCTAACGATTATATACTTTTTAAATACTTTAATGTTTTCCCGTTTTAATCATTTTATGTTCAAGAAGGAAATATAGAAAGAAAATGGAACTTTTAAAACTGAAATTCTTTTTGTGTTGAGTTTTGATTTTATTCAACCTGTAAAGATTTGCGTTCAGGAATTGGCAATACTACACCTTATTTTTATCTGAATAGAAAAGCGAAATATTTACATGATTTTTTTTATAATTTTATTTTTTTTAAATTAAAGAATTTTTTTACTAAATTTTTCTAAGATGATAAACTCTAATCTGAAATTTTCAGATGCAAGTTTTTTTAAAAATTTTATTAATTAAGCTTTATTACTTATGCTATAACTGTTATATTAGTAATTATTTTTATACCCTTTGATTTTTTTTACCCCTCTTGTTAAAAATGATGTCACTCACTCTACTGTGCACTTCTTTCAAGAAATATTATCTCTATTGCTATTAAATGAATCATAGCAATTCTGTGATGTCATAGCCAAGATCATAACACTCTCTTCTATCAGTTCACGTGTATCGATTAATAGTCTTTCTATTCTTACGTCATTATTATCTTATCATGAAGGAAAATCTGCCATCTTTGGACTTTAGATAATTTGGGAGGGAGATAACATCTGATCCTGTGCATTCAGAACGGTGACGGGAGTTACATTTAGCTCTAAATCATTGCTGGAAATCCGGAAAAAGTGAATAAATATGAAATTTTTCATTGCTAAAGATGAACTTTCTGACAAAATTTAGCAGCATTTTGAAATTTCGAGAAATCACAAAAACACCCATCATCACCCAATATTTAACTAGCTGTGTATTTCTAAATAAGCTTAGATTTATCTTTAGATCTTTTTTTTAACACTGTATTTTTCAAAGGTTATATTCAAAGGCATATTCAGCACTGTATATTTCAGAATCGTTTGCTCCTTTATAGCATTTACTAATTAATGCAAATAATATCACTGCTTGTACTGAAGCCACTTTTTCACTGTTTCTCCAATCGGCAATCTTCACTTTAAATAAAATCATCCGCCTATCATCTTTAAATCAAATTGCTTATGATTTACTTAGGCTAGTTGCGACCAACGGGCATAACAACCAGATTTTTGGTGCACAAAATTGAAAGTTAACTTTCGGTCCCACTGAGCAAAAAAAGACACTAACGTTGGCTCACCAACTTATTTAATTCATTACTCTATTACGAGTTTCAAATGTAAGCAAATGGCGGTCTTGTTAGGCTTAGCGCCATTTAAGCTTTTAAATTGTTGATAATTCTACAACTACTGCATGCAAATTAACTAAAGGCATAAAAACCTTAACCGGAACTTAAGAACAACATAATTCAACCAATTTTAAAGTAAAAAATTACACAGTATATCAACATATAAGAAAAAAATACTGAACTCACCGATCTGGATAATAGAATGGGAATATATATGTTTGTTGCGGTGATATACACGTTTGCTGCGGTCGACTGCAACGAAAAAGGGAGGTGCATAAGTGCATATTACGTAATACCATATATAAAACTTCAACCTTCTACTGCTTTTCGTTTTTCAGCTACGTATCGAAGAAAATCTCTTCTGGATCCATTTTACAATCCGTTAATAACGTTGCTTATTTTGCATTCAGAAATTTTGCATTTCACAATGTTTTATTATTGAATAGGAATTCTTCTCTTCGAAAAGAGAAAAAACATGTCTTTCAATTCATTACATTGTTTACAGGCGATGTTTTGAAACAAGAGTAATTTCAAAAGTGGCAGACAGCATTTTTGATTTCAGATAATAAACTGTAGTCAAAAATTTTTATTCTAAACATTTGCTTTTTAGTCCAAAGACGCAATTTGCCCAGAAGGACTATTAATTTCGTTTTGGCACTTTGCGTTGATTCACTACAAGTGTTTTTTCACTTTTCAAATTGTTGCCACTAAATGTTAGAGCTCTGTATTATATTTAAAGAAATGAAATAATGAAGAATCTGCATAAATGTATATATGTTTCTCGCATTGTGATAAAACAACGGTACCTAGAGCCATCGAATTTTGAATAACGCAATCATCCGGCGAGTATGGGCATCCGAAAGCCCAAATTTGAAATTTGGAATTTGTTTTACTACCGATTTTATATTTTGTAAAATTAAACGAATTTTGATTAACAAACTCAAGGATTTCAAAGAGTGCGGTGGCAACGTTGTACAGTTTACACCGGAAAACCAGGACTCTATTACCTGACGTACTCAAGGATCGCCCTACATAGAATAACATCCTGGCCCCCAGAGGCAATCCTCGAGGCTGCAATCCAAACGGGTGAAGCCGACGATCTCCACTAGGTCGGGATGCAACATCATGCGGCATCACCCGACTCTACCAATAGGGGCGCTTCCCCTCGGACGACCAACAAAATCTGACAATATAGCTCCACCACAGACAGAGGAACAGACACGAGAGTACCAGTACGGTCCCTGCCAAACCTGAACTAGCCTAAGAATAAACTCGGGCTCTAGTCCTGTGAAGTCAACTTATACCCCCGTGGTTGAGACTGCCTAAGTACAGCCAGTACTTCCCATGAATTCTTCTGAGTCAACCCCCGGGAGGAACAGAAAAAACATTTTTATCTCCAGCGCATAAGACTGTGTATCGAAAATTGTAAAGATATGCTCATTTTAAAATTATTTTGCGATATTGCTCTTGAACTGAATTTTATGGTTTAAGTGCGAAGAACATGATATTTAATAAATAAAGGAAACACACAGAATGTTAAAAAAACTTCTCTTTGGACGTAATTTAAAATCTGAAACCTTTCAGATTTTTTTAAGATATTGCTGTTGAACTGATTTATTTTTTTAATTCTTTATCGTTTAAAAATGTGTAAACAGTCTATGCATGCTTCTTTTCTGTTCTCTGCAAGTCGTTTTTGCTTGAGACTAATTAATCCAGGTGAATACTATCGTCTAGATTTTCACCACAAACATCATTGTCATCCACCTTGTGAATAATATCATCTTCAGTTATCAACAATCATAGTAGCGCTCAGCAAAAGTGATAAATTATAGTTCCAAACTAGCAGAATGTGCAGTTTTTGGTTTTCCCATTCATATTTCACAATACACAAATAAAGAATTATATTTCCTGTTAAAAGCAGCGCCATTGAGGAAGGAGGAATCTTGTGATTACTTAAGAATGGTTGCCACAACCAAGAACCAAAGTAAAATTCGTCACGCTTTTCCCAAAGGGCGAAAGGATGTGCAAAATTGGGAAAATAAGAGAAAAGTGAGTGATTGGCGTCCAATGACTCTAATACTTCTGTTTATAGAAATGAATTGTCGTCTAACTAACTCAAATGATCAATTTTTTGCTATTTCTGGCTATGTAGGTATAGTTAAATATATAGAACTATTTTAAATTCGGCTTTCACATTGATTTTAAATTTTGGTTGAATGTTTGCAACAAAATATTATCTCTGACTTATATATATATATATATATAAATAATAAGTTTAAATATTTATATATATATA
>KK119052.1:118305-151410 GCA_000611955.2 Stegodyphus mimosarum | reverse complement strand
GGAAAAAGGAGTGAGAATTTTTTATACCATCTCTGTCGAAAAAAACTGGGAGGGGGAGAGAGCTGCGTAGTTAGTGCGGTGGGACTGTATGTAGAAAGGAAAATTTTCAAAGTAGTCAGCATTATACAGAAAAATGAATCGTATATAAATGAGGTTATGAACTAATAAATCAATTATTTTACTTTTAATAAATTACAAGCTTCTTTCTAGGTCACGTAAAATAAAGCTTGCAGAAACATTATTTTATTTCGAGGCAGAAGACATGAAAAATGTGCAATTCCCTCGCCGGGACTCGAACCTCGGACCCTCAAATACGCGCCGAGTGTGCTGACCCTTACACCACGAAGGCATGCTAAGAAGGCGGGAGTAAGTAAGTAAGTAAATTTTCGCATTCCTATTTCCGCGAACTTAATCGCACTAAGAGTCCTTAACCCCCGCAGAACTGGGGCCGGGGTTCAACCCTTTTCTCAGCACGTTAGAGGAATCGGCTCAACGCACCTGAGTTCACAAAACGTCACTGGTCGTTAATTCGCTACCTACCAGTCGCTCGGTCTGCCCGTCGCAGAGGGCCATTACCCAGCAAAGCCGGGGCCAGTCCCCGGATTTGTGTTACTGTAAGACTTGCCGGACTCCGGGCCTGCCAAAGAGTGACCTTTTCGGAGCCCCCAGAACCACTAGGTTCATAATTTGTATACTCCCGTGGCCGAGATTGCCTAGGTACAGATTCTAGCCAGTAACTTCGCAGATTTCTCTACGTCGACCCCGGTCGGGGGGGGAAGAAGGCGGGAAAAATCCCATATAAGCTTCTTGTTAATTACACTTCTTGAAAATTGCTAAGGAGCAACTGATCTTTGCAAAGAATTGATTCCAACCGCAATCACAGAAAAATGGGTATGGAATGCACTGTAAGGCAAGATTTCCCATATATATGAGAGGCAGTGCACACGAGCTGTTTATTCACTCCAGATTTGAAGCACTGAAATTTGAGGGCACAATCGTGTTGTAGATTTCTGAAGACAGTTCCATAAATGTTTTATTTTCTACCACAAATATTGAGTGCAGACTGATCCTAAAATATCATTTGAATTCTTGTATGGGAGACTAGCGTTTAGACTCCTCGAGGCAGTGCAAAGCGTCACTTAAGTTGCCGCAGAATAGGTTTATGAAAAATTTTATTTCGAGGATAAAAAGAGATTGCTGTATGTGGAACTGCTTTGATGAAGCATGGAGATTTAGGAAGGGGCAGTATATCTCAGAATGACAGACGTGTAAGCAATCTCAGAATGACAGATACGGGGTAAGATTAAAACCTTTACTCCTGGTCAAATACCTACTGCATTCGCTTATCTGCATTAGCCGTTTTCTGACCATTTAATCATGTTGACTTGCATACACGAAAGCTTGTTACATGCAATCTGCTAACATCAATCCATCTTCGGGAAAGATTACGTTGATGTGATCAACAAGCCACCGTGATCGGTACAGTGGTTATCGACGCTGGCTGCCACACCGACGCTCCGTACTCGAATCTCGCAGAAGAAATAGATGTTTGCAAGCGCACAGTGTTTGTGCAGAAGGGCGCACTCAAAATGTTGGCGAGCTTAAAGTCCTTTCGAGTGGTTTGGTAGTAGAGAAAGGGGTACAGGTGACCCTTGAACTATCACTCTGGGTGTTCTCCATCAATACTAGGGTGGAGGTTACAGCTAGTGCTTCGGAGGTTATGTCTGTACGATCAACCGTGAAATTTTGATGTCCCTCCTACTTGTACCTGTACCTGCTTTCTTATGCAGCAATCCTCATATGGAGGTACAGATAAATTGCTGATAACCGCATACAGGTTTGATGCGATTTTTTATATAACTGCCATACGACATCCGCCAAAAATTAAGGGGTGGTGGAAGTCAAAAATTTTCAAAATATGGTGATTTGGGATTTTTGCATTTTCAAATTCTCTACACTTTTAGCTTTCTAAAAATACCATGCTTTAAAATCTTTATGGAAATTAGAACTGTAAAAAATCTAGTTTTGATCACCGAATGTTTTGATAAATGAGGACTTTTACATAAAACGCGTTTTTCTCCAATTTATATATATATATATATATACTCAGTGTACCTTTTCTCAGGAAGTAGTATTCGCAGGTATCTAAATTTTTTAAAGTTTATTTAGTATGTCTTCTAATATTTACTGAAATGAGCTTTTTGTGATAAATTAAGAAAAAAATTTTCACAATTTTTTTTGTGAGAAAAGTGCTAAATTTTACTGTGCCTAATAAAATATTCTATAAATTAATCTAAATTATAAAATGTTTCAAAAGCTCACTTCAGTATAATCAGATAGGTGTACTTTAATTACACAAAACATTTGCAGCGTGTATCTACAGAAGACTTTGAGAAAAGGTACATCGGGAATGGCCAATCTAACATTGTCTGTATAGGAAGTTCCAACTCCCCTTAAAAAAAAAATAAAAAAAAAAAAAAAAAAAACATGTTTTATCTGGTGACGTCTAAATATATATATCACTACTAAAAGGCACCAAATTATTTCGGGCGAGTTTGATACATAAGAAGGCTTGTTTCGTTTATTAATTTACCCATGGGAAATACTTTTCTCAACGAGAATTTTTTTGCGTTGCTCATTTAAAAATTGAAGTTTCGCACATTTTTATTAAAAGGGCATCACTTAAGCAAAATTGTCATAGCCTTACATGGATTAAATTTTATTGAAACCTTGGGTTTACGACGTGTTGTTCAAGAAATAGTAGTTCTACAACTACTATTTCTTGAACATTTGATATATATTAGAATTTCTTGAACATTTGATATATATATATATATATATTTCTTGAACATTTGATATCTCTTGACAATTTGATATATATTAGTTTACAGCTTTGCCTACTTGATTAATGTAGAAATATTGGTACCATTTTAAGTGAACCCATATTTTGAAATAATTGTGTTCATTTTTAAACAGCAAGCACTTATTAGGCTTTCTTTTTCTTCTCACCTTCAGTCATATTAACTCATCCATTTCAGCAGTTTAGTGCAAATTTTAGTTTGGAGAGCATGAAGCTTAAATAGGCTTGACTCTTGAAGGTAATACTGTGACAAGCAATATATTCCCTGAAATTTCAGTTGCAGTTTATGCTGCCAGCTTTAAAAATCTCTTGTCTGGTGTAAGATTTAGATGAGATTTTCCCAAGCACAGCGAATGTTTACGCTTGGGCATTACTTCGCAACGCATTTGAACGGGAAATTTGTTGACGCATTTAGAGAGCCATTCCCAAAAAAGACTATTTTTGGCTTGGTAAGCTGATTTTAGGTAACTAGAAACGTCACCAAAAGAAATGAAGTGGCCACCCGTTTCTCCTGAATTCGGGCAAAATGAACGTAGTAAGAAATAAAAATGTTGCAGTTACCATCAAAGAGTATGAGAAAAATGGTATCTCAGTCAAATTTATGTACTGGAGTAATGCTCTATTAATAAAATTCATTCTGCTTTGGAAAAAAACTCATCTCCATCTTGCACCAGACAAAAGTTTTTTAATAGCATGAATTGAAATCGAAATTTCAAGTGACATATTACTTGCGTAGATATGCCATCATTGAAAGAATTTGCTATTAATGTCCATTTTGCAATTTCCACAATTTTTGATCTGGGCGACTTTTGCATCTCTCAGTCTATAAGCATTGTTAAAAATGATTTTAGTGCTGCCTCTGCAACTGCAGCAGTTCTCATTACCCCGAGCTTTCTGGGTATGTTTGTTTAATTCAGGAAGGTCTATGGATGGTCTATGGATTTAAAGGAAAGGTAAACGCGATATTAAACATAAAATAGACGAAAACGTAATTTAATTTTACTGTATCTATACAAAGGGGAGTGTACGAAGAAAACGGCATAAATGGAATTATTGTTTCTGTGGGAGATTTTCTTTCACAAAAATATCAGAAAACTCTCTTCAGGGAAAATCTTCCATCTTTGCTTTGTCTCTAAGTGCTACTCGATTCGTGAAACTCACCAAGCCTCTGTTTATCTTCAAATTTGTCGAATGTGATTTTTTGTTGCTTACATTTTTAAATGTTTTTAAAGTCAAACATGGCATTATCACTGAAAATATCTATGTTGTAACTTGCTGTTACTGTCTTATCAACGTGATTTCGTTACGTGAAAATATTGCTTCTTACCTTGTAAGATCTCTTTGGCCCAACTTGTCAGTCACTGGGATAGTGAGTCACAAAAACGTGCGAAGGGGTTGAAACCCTTTTATTGTACTTTTAAAATTACAACTGCGTCTCCTCGACGCTCACAAACTGCGCCAACTCGGCGGTTGAACTAAAAGCAAGGTAAAACTGAAAATAAGAAACTAGATGAACAAATGTCAAACACTACCGACGAGGCTCTGAGATCTTAACTAACCGCGTTTTTAATTATCGCTGATATTCAGCAAGATTACTGATTTAACAGTTGAAGGTCTAGCACTTCTGCAAAGCTAGGCACAAAGGCCGACACGCGCTGATCTAAATTCTGCCGAGCAATCTCTCCACGTAGCTTCAAAGCAAGACTTTTTCACGCTCGTTTCGTCTACTATTTAACTCAACTAGCTTCCGCTAAATTTGAATAAACTGCGCGTGCTACTACAATTTACATACTCTGGCACGGGCATTTCTAGGGGGGAAATGAAGGCTAAAAAGGAAAGGAATATGAACTTAAAATAAATGTTAGTTAAAATAAATATAAACCCTACAACCTCATTTTGCACAAATTTCGCGGATCGGAGAACTGGAGTCACTTTCCTTTCTTCCTCTTCTTCTGAAATGCATTTCTTCCAGAATTGTCTTTTGTTGCTTCTTCTGGAAGTTATGATAATTTTTTCTTGTTGTACTCACTTTTATGGTTCTCTAATAACTTCTCCACGTCTTCATTGTTAACTTCTTAGCTCATAGTTTTGTCTTGAAACACAATATCGTAGATGATAAAAAAAGAAGGAAAAAAAAAAGATGTAAATGTCAAAATGCTCTAAAGTCTCTGCCTGCAACTCAATCTGGCGATAATTTCTTCCAGGCCGAAATCATGATCCTGTTAATCACTTACTGCCAGGCTGTGTTAATGTTAATGAAAGTTGTTAAGTTAATGAAAAACATTAAAATGATTTTCTTATTGTTATTATTATTGTTCCTATTGTTATTCCTATTATTATTATCATTAATTATTATTTCCTATTGTTATTCCGATTGTTATTGTGAAAATTATATGTTGCCAGCGTGAGAGTTCGTAACTCGAGACACACTTCGTCATCCGAGATGCTTTTTGTTCTTTTTCATGAACCGAATAGTTCGTTTACCGAGGCTCCATTGTAATAAGCCTGACACCGCTCTTTTTTTTCTCTTTCCACATCTTCTTTTAATTGATTGTGGAGATTATTTTAATAAGAATCAAAGACCGAACACAAGTTTAGCCACTGGAAAGCTGTCAAATTCTTAAAAAAATTAAAAAGTGGGAGAATAACAAGACTAGCCTGCCGAAGAAAAAGAAATCTCCCTGTACCGTTTCTAGTGTTAGATTGCCAATGATAACAAAGTTAAACCAGCGTCAATAACCCTCAGTAAACTTCAGCGCTCTTCTGCTAACTAAGTGAGGAGGTTTAAGTTGAAAAATAAATTCATTACAAACAAAGCCAGATTGGATTACCGGCTTCCGGATTGGTTGCTGCAAATATTATGCTGTTGTTGATTAGTGTTTTAAAAAGGAGAAAGCATTTATTCAGTTAAATTACAGACTAACCTACTTTGTGTACCTTAACACTCCAATTAACCGTACTTCAACTATCTGGAAATCAGGGCTTAATTTCTAAAATTAGAAGTGCCTCAGCTCTATGGACGACCGTCAGGAAAAAGGAACAAAAAGCAAATAAGTAAAAAAAAAAAACTGATAAAGTAATTAATGATTAAAAAATTTTATTTGAAATTCATTTAACTGTAAAGAAATAAACAGAAATTTAATAAATTATTAAATCAGTGGTAAATAATCTCTCTCTATATATATAAATATAAAGAAGATTTGCGTGTTTTTTCGCTAATAACTCAGTCACTACTACAGCTATCGTCTCCGAACTTTCTACAATTTTTTTCTGGGTTCTGAAAAAGGTCAACCCAAAAAAAAAAAAATAAAAAAAAAATCACAGCTATTAATTAAAAACTCGGAAAAACGATAATGTTCGCCCTCATTTTTCCGAATGGCAACAGTCTCGCACGCTGGAGATAAAAATCTGCTTTATTTCGAAAGGTGTTGCCTCTGCTCGCTTTCAAATTCTACAGTTTATTAATAAAAAATTTCTAAGTTTTACGATGAAATAAAAATAGCATTGCCAAACGTTAAATACATTATTACAGATTCCAAGAATTCGTTGGAAGCCATTTCGACTGCGTACGACTTTAATCAACCAACATATTAATTAATAAAAAAATAGCAAGAAATCTGAAAGGATTCAGATTTTAGATTACGTCCAAAGGGATCTTGCTTAATAATATAATAACTTGCCGAACGAAACAAACATTAAACTAAACCCAATACGAACACAAAAACAAACCCAATATAATTCCAATAGTCAACCCAATACAATTCCATTAATCCATCCAGTACAGACCCAATAACCAACACAGTACAATTCCAAAAATTCTAATAGGCAACCCAATGCAACTTCAATTACCAACAAAGAAACATAAGCATTAAATTGAAAAGTGAATCGGACATTTTTGTGAAACGGCGCAAAACGCCCAAACGAAAGTAATAGTCCTTCGGGACTACATCCCTTTGGACTAAAGTCGCTGTGACTTCCTTTCATTACTCTACAAATGTGCAACAACAGTAGCAAATTGATTGCAATTTCCGCAACTAATTTATAGACACCCTGTATAATGTGCTATTTTAAAGGGTGGTACAAACAAAGGAAATTCTTCTTCATCACGCAGTGAAACCAAGTAAAATGGCTAAATCGTCACCAAGGAGAACAAAGAGAATGTTAGAAAGAGTACAGAAGAAAATTTTAACGGAGTTTTTTAGGTATGAAAATAAAGTGAGAAGAGTCCAGCACTTTCTAACCATTTTCTTCTCTATAATTTTATCGAACATCCTGCCTGCGAGGCGCTGGCGCCCTCTATGAAGAAAGAGGCAGCCATTTGCCGAAATAATTTTAGATGTCAACCAGAATCTGACAGGGGTGAAAGTTTTCCGGGAATCCGAGAACTGATCTGTGAGCTGAGAACTAATTTAAAGTTCTGTCCAAGTGCCTGTTTTAGTCTTTGCTCTATTTGTATTTTATTATATTGTTCCAAAAAGTCTACAGATGCTCTTATCCGTACAAGTCACTAGCGTTGGACGTGCACTATAGGCAGACGACTTCCAATATTTTCGAGAGCGAAACGTTTTACCTACTGTTATAAATTCCTAACACTTTCTGGGGAATAAGCCTTTGACATATCAGTGAGGGGTTTTCTTTCCTTAAACGTCTCAACTCCCGTCAAAGGGTTTGTTACCCACGGAAACACAGATATGCATTCAAAAGTCTGAATCGATTTCTAAAGATTACTTCTTATTAAAATAAAAAAAATTTTCGGATCAAATAAACTTTATGATGAAATTGTGGTTTCGTTACTTACCAGAGTCTTCTTTTAAGAAGTCCTTATTAATTTTTTAGAGCTCCTGTGTACTTCGGCTAGAATTTCCATTTGTCTCACAAACTTAGAAGAACCGGGGCCGAGCTCGATAGGCTGTGGCGCAGTTTAGAATCTGCTAATTATCCGCATCACTTGTTATTATAGATTATAAATTTGCCTACTTTTCCAGCTACCGGTAATTCGGTAAAATTGCTAATTAAAAGCAGCTTATTATAGATAAATTTATCAGCATTTTTTTCATTTACTGTAACTATAAGAGTAAGTGATATAAAAGTAGAATGTTTTATTCGAAATTTTTAAGGTACTATAAAAAATGCATAAAAGTCAATTTTATTCTAAACCTAAAAATGTAAAATTATGTAACGTATGTATAAAAAAGTCATTCATAATAATTTGTGATGTCTTAAAATTGAATGCGTAAACCGCGAAAACGGTGAAAAATCGCTTTACTTGCATGTGCAATTAATTATTTCTTATTTGTAACTTTTCTAAAATATAGGTAACTAAAAAATAAATTAATCTGTACTCTAATCTCCTAACTGAAAACCTAACTTGCGTACAAAATATGCTTGTCTTTGAAAGATCTTTCTTCAGCGCTGTGTTTGCTAATTTGCATGGTAGTCGTTTAGAGAATCGTATATTTTAATGTATTTTCCTCTTATATTTGGATGTTTAGAATACTCCGTTTCTTTTTTTTTGGGGGGAAGCTGGATATTTTTTGTCTGTCTGTATATCAGAGCTGGTTTCTCATGGCATATTGCCAGCTTTTCCAATTCCTTATCATATATCCTAGTTTTTTAGATCTCCCGGGTTTTTTAGCCGTTACTAAAAGGGAAGCGTCAAGAATCGTTTGGCGCCTTTTTGCGATAAAATATATTTTCTACGTAGAATCTGAAGATAGATTAAGCATGTTTTTTATTTTCCGCCGTGTATTGCTATTCAGTTGAATTTAAAATGGCATCAAATAGATTGTTATTCTCCGAAGTTTGTATGAACGCTGTAAAATAAATAAATAAGACAAGCGGCTACGCTCGTACCTTTCTCAGCTGTTATTGTAGCACTTTATGCCGCCCAGACGGGAAAATAGTTAGTGACACTGACTGCCATACCGTAAGGCCCGAGTTCGAATCCCGGAGAAAGCATGGATGTAAATTGTCTGCCACTTCATAGGAGGTAACGATGGCCAGACGGGAAATTGTTAGCCACTTCGTAGGAGCCATAGCCACTTCGTAGGGGGAATTGCCACTTCATAGGATGTAAATTGTCTGCCACTTCATAGGAGGTAACGATGGCCTACTATTATGTGCCTCCATAATCAAATGACCTTTGCTTCTAGCCTTAATAGTGGCCAAAACTTAAAATGGCTAGTGTCCGTCATTAAATAAAAATAATACATAAAAACATAAAAAGAAACAGATTTTACATTACGCCCAAAGGGACGTTTTTTCCATTTACATACACATACACGTTTCGAGACCATTTGGGCTAATGTTCTTTTGGACCAAACCTATTTAAAAGCAACTTATCTTTCGAATTCCCGATAGACAGTCTCGCGCCCTGAAGATAAAAAAAGTTTTTTTCCGTACAGTGTTGCTATTGTTAGCTTTGAAATCGTTGAGTTTGTTAATTAAAAATTCGTTAAAATTTTACAAAATTTGAAATACACAATAAAACAAATTCGAAATTAGGGCTTCCAGGTGTCCATATTCTGATGGAAAACTACGTTATTCAAAACTTGATGGCTCTAGGTACCGTTGTTTTTTTACAATGCAAAAAACATGCATACATTCATGCAAATTCTTCATTATTTAATTTCTTTAAATATAATAAAGGGCGGTAATATTTTGTGGCAACAAATTGAAAAGTGATTCAGATTTTTATATTGACTCAACGCAAAATCCTGTTTTGAGACTCATAGCCCTTCTGGCCTAACGCTCCTTTGAGCTAATAAATGATTCTGGCAGTTTGCAAAGTACTTTCTAGCATTTTCTGGGGGGGGGGACTTCTAGCACTTTGTCGACATTGTTAACATTATAGATCCATCCTACAGTCTCTTTGCGAAGAATTAGTACCTTCATCATTTTCTGGCATAATATCACACACCTTGAAGTAATGCCTCATTTCTTGGCATATGCAGAGAGCACATGATACAAAATGTTGCAAAATTTAACACGAGACGAACAAAAGTTGTCTCAAGAATTTTTCCTGGGAAAAGGGATAGCAAAACAATTGCCATGATGCAAGATTTTGTCCGCTTTCTCAAAGGTACTGTACTAGGTACCGTCGTTTTATCACAGTCCGAGAAACGTACATACATTTATGCAGATTCTTCATTATTAAATTTCTTTAAATATAAAACTCGGCTGTAATATTTGGTGGCAACAGTTTGAAAAGTGAACTGACATTTAAAGTCTTCAACGCAAAATGACAAAACGAAGTTAATAGCCCTTCTGTGCGAACGCCCATTGGGCTAAAAAATTTTATATCTAAAAATTAAAAAATCTGAAAGGTTTCAGATTTTAAATTACATCCAAAGGGGCGTTTTTTTAACGTTTTGTGTGTTACCTTTATTTATTAACTATCATGTTCTTTGCACTTAAACCGTAAAAATCAATTCAACAGAAATATAGCAAAATTATTTTAAAATGAGCATATCTTTAGAATTTCCGATACATAGACTTGCGCGTTGGGGATAAAAATGTGGGGTGTTTTTTTTTTCTGTACAGTGTTGTCATTGCTCGCTTTGAAATCGCTGAGTTTCTTAATAAAAAATTCGTTAAAGTGTTACACAAAATGGGAAATCGAAAATAAAACGAATTCCAGATGTCCATATTCGGAGGAGGTTTACGTTATTCAAAATTTAATGGCTATGGGTACTGTTGTTTTACCGCAATGCTTGAAACATACATACATTCATACAGATTCTCCATTATTTAATTTCTTTAAATATAATACAGGGCGATAATATTTGGTGGCAACAATCTGAAAAGGGAAACAGCACTTTTAGTGAATCGACGCAAAATGCCAAAATGAAATTAATAGTCCTTCTGGACAAATTGCTCCTTTGGACTAAAAATATTCAAGTTTTAGAAAATTTTACATCGAAGTAAGAAAACAGTTCATAACAACAATAGATATGTTGCTTATGACACCAATCAGATCCAAATTTTATGAAACCTTAAACAGAACAAAGTAAACTGATAGTTTTTTTAAAGAATTTTAGGAAAAAATATTCAGTGGTTAAGGGCAGAAGTGTGAATGAATTAATTCTGAATTTATTCCCATTGTTTTAATAATAATTGAAGCATTTGTTTTATGTACAAGAACTGAATATGTTACTATTATTTTTTCAGATAATAAGAAAGGATAGTTCCTTTATGGAAATAAGAATTATACAGAGCAAACCTTTTTTAAAATTCAGCCTGGTGAATGTATGTAATAATTGGTGGCAACAGTTTGAAAAGTAAATCAACGGAGAAAGTGAATAGACGCAAAATGCCAAAACGAAATTGCTAACGCTTCTTTTGGCTATAAACTCTTCTTTCCGTAAGAATCCATATCAGCTTCTAAGGTTGCTGCAGCGCTTGCAGAAAATCAGTCATAGGTGATATTATTGGGGGTGTATCAACGGACACCGACTAATAGCCAAGTACCAGATTGTTTCTTATCTTATTAGTTTCTTTGATTAGAACAAAGCTCTTGAGGGAGATCTTGTCTGAAGAGGGGAATGCCTTCGTGGAGGACTTTCAAAGGAAAACTAGTTCGTAAACAGATTATACGTGGGAAAAGCCACGAAAACACCAATGCAGCCATCTCATTCGCCGGGATTCGAACCCGGGACCAAACTTACACTGTTGAACGACTTTACCGTTCGGCCGCTGGTGGCCTTCTTATCTTTATTGGTAAAGACTTGAAAATAGAATTCTATAATCTTTGTAGCGAATTAATTCATGAAACACTGGAAGATTTTAAATAATATCATTGTATTTTCTCTTTTGTTGCTCAGATATGCAATCTAAAGTAATTTCAAATTATAAATTTCTAATAAATAATATAAATAATAATAAAGATATAAAAAATAATATAATAATAATAGAATAAAGAGTCTAAATGCTCTTTCTGTCAAACAGGATGCTATTACTTATCTATCAGCTGACTGGTATACGGAATAAAAGAGCTCATTCGCATCAATTTTCAAATATATTCAATAATACTGAAGCATCAATTATCATTTTAGCATTGATATGGTTCTTTCGAAAATCCATACATTTAACAGTGCAGCGACTCTCGTCTAGAATCTTTTGTCTATGTATCCGCGTTATTTTTTACGCGCAAAAGTACCGGTAGAAACAGTTACGCGGTAATCAGGTTTTCTTTTTCAAGTCCTGTCATTTCTTTTTTACATCTCATTTCCTCATGCTAGTTGGCAATGCTCCCGAAATTTAACGACCTGAAGCGTTCGTACGCAAAGAAAGATATAAAAAGATGCATCGCATGTACGTCAAACTGCAGTCTGTCTTAACATTCACCTGTCGGCTGGCGTTAGAAAGAAGATAATAAGGCTTTATTTTTCATTTTATATCCCCCAAAAAATGAAAATTTTGGAAGATTGACAGACATTTTAAATCTCTTAGATCTTGCCGCTTAGGAAACTCTTGACTCCAGACTTTTGAATGAGTATAAGCGAGCATTCTCAATGAACAATTACTCAGAAGACCTGATAGTCATAAGTTCAGATAGCATTTCTGAATCGGATTTTTCGAGGGAGGTTTCGATGTAATTAAAATAAAGTTAATTTTATCCAATGTATTTGTAGAAAAATTAAACCCCCATTTAGTTTATTAACTAGAACACTATAGATTTGCTTTAAAATTTGTTAAACATTACGATGAAGGACCTGAACATCGGTAGTTCGGTCCGAGGCTTGAATCATGCGCACGGGCGGGCTGCATCAAAATATGAACCAATAAACGCATTACTAGTCATTATAATTTGGAATACAACAAAAAGAATGCATACAGAAATGACGACGTTGCATAAATTGAAGAATTGTTACTGTCAATTGTTACTAGCGTTTGACGCATTCTGAAAATGATTGACTTCTACTATGATAGTTACGCTAATACGTAAGTACCGTTTTCAGCTATTTATTACAAGAGAGCGCTTGATGATTGCCTGCCTTGGGAGGAATGCCTTCGTGGAGAAATTTCTAACATAATTTGGCTATATATTTTGCTTATAAACGAAGAAACTCCAAACAAGTAGTATATTCAATAACTGCTATTCAAACCCGAGATAAACCGCCAGTGTTCAGTTGTTTTATACACTCGGCTAAATCTGCGGGTGTGGCCTGATTAAGAAAGTCTTGAAATGAATAATGTGATTAAGGCACCGAATCTTCTTTCTGAACTCATGTTCCTCCTTTCGATGACAGAAAAACAGAGACTTTGTAATAGCGTTTTGTGGTGCCTTAAAATCTGGAGCCCTAGGCGGTTATCAGACCCTACTGTCAAGCATCTTCTAAGAGGAAGAGTTGCCCGAAAGTGTTGACTTTCAAATTAGAAATACATGAAGGAGTTGTAGAAAATTTTTCTTAACTGTGAAAAAAATCATTCAGTTTAATTAAGATGTAACCAGTCACACTAAATATATCAGTTTTTGTGATAATTATGTAGAGGATATGCTGGAGTTTACGTTTATTTTGCGAGAAAATACACTCATGTCCATAAATTAAGAATAATGCAAAATCAGGCAAAGGAGGAGTTAGAAGCAAAACAAATTTGACTTATTTGTAAAGCTTATTTATTAAATAAAAGGTAAAGAGCAAAAAAAGATGCTATATGTTTGACATTATTAAAAGAATTAGCGATTTTTTTCCCTGGAGCAAATTACAAAAAAAAACTTATTTACAAAAAACAAATATTACATGGTTGGTATGATTGTTAATATATAGTATGTCTCCCAGACGATGCAATACAGTCCGTACAATGCCTAGGCATGCTGAGTATCAAATTATCGATCTGATCTTGGGGGATATTACACCACTCAAAAAGCAATGCTATCCGAAGTTCCGGTAGGCATGTAGGAGGAGGTTGACGGGCTGCAACTCGTCGGCCAAGCATGTCCCACACGTACTCTACTGGATAAAAGCCGGTGAGAGTACTGACCAGTCCATACGGGTGATATCCTCCGATTGAAGGCATTCGCTTACGATGTTTGCACGGTAAGGACGGGCGTTGTCATCCATAAACACAAATTGTGCGTTCATAACGCCCCGAAATAAACGTACATATTGTTCCAGAATGACGTCCCGATAGATTTGGCTTATCATGGTTCCAATTTGAACATGCAGGTCAGTTCTGGAACCCAGAATAATTCCACCCCAAACGAGCACTCCTGCACCACCGTAACGGTGTCATTCAATGATGTTTTCTTTGTGGTAACGGGTACCTGGAGCTCTCCATATGAAAGCCCGGCGAGAATCAGACTGCAAGCTAAACTTGGACTCGTCGGAAAACATCACACAAGCCCACTGTTGCGGTGTCCACAATGCATGCTCTCTACTCCAGGCTAACCGCAGGCGACAGTGAGTTGCAGTAAGTGGAATGCATCTGAGAGGTCTAGGAGCATATAGACCAATTTGCCCTAAGCGTCTGTACACGGTCTGCCTTGAAATTGTCGTACCAGTAGCTGAAGAGATCTGACGAGACAGGTCTGAGGCTGTGCTCCGCCTGTTTCTTTTGGCAGTAACTGCCAAATACCGGTCCTCATTCCGCGTTGTAACTCTGGGGCGACCTGTGCTGTAACGTCTACTCACATTACCATCATCTTGGAATCGTTGCCAAAGCCTGGTGATGACACTCTGGGCAATTCCAAGTTCGTCTGATACTTCCAGTTAGGCCCACTTTCCAGACGGCCGATCATTCTACCACGTAAAAAATCATCCAAATGCGTCCTTTGTGTCATAACTATTCGGTTATTGCACTGAAATGCTTATAAAGCCCTGCGAACAATTTTACTTTGCCTGTATTCCTTATATATCACTCTCTTACACTCTCGTCATTGTGACGTGCCATCGCTGTCATCTGGTTACTTCCTGAAATTTGCATGTGATTCTTGAAGATGTGTGTAGTGATTTTACAGGTGATATATTTATTTTAGAGTTCGATTTCCGCGTGACTCCGAATTATCCTTAATTTATGGACATGAGTGTACTTCGAGAAGTTTACATTTGGTGATGTTCATTTCCGAAAACAGAAATAAAGGCAAAATGATGATGATATAAACTGCGTGGCTGTGCTATTTTCTCTTCTTTGCTTTCTATGTCACCATTTTTTTCTTGTCATGGATTCCTCATATGATGGTGTTTTTGCTCTGGAATTCAAATATCTAATCAAAATTTTCCTATCACTTAACGATCTTTTTGTGAAAATGCTTAGAAGGTATACATTATGTGGACGGAACTTGAAGATGATATCTTTTAGTAAATAACATTACTATACTTCTTCCACGCGACAGGAACATTTAATGATATATAAAAAAGCTACACATGGAATTGGTTAACAAGTGCCTTAACTCCTTTTCGCACTTAATGGATACACAGACAGTTCTGCTTCACTTTCTCTATTTAAATATTCGTTTGGCGCCTACTCGCGCTCGCTATCATTGTCACCTTCGAGTGATCTCTGACATCCTCGTTTCCACTTCACTCTCGCTGCAGGCGCACAGGTGATGCCCTCTGGTGGCTGCGCAACTTAGCGATCCACATATATATATAAATTTATACATGCTTGGATTTATAACTATGTCATGAGGGATTTAACATTGAAAAAATACATTAAAAATCTCTTGAAATTGTTTAATTTTTCAGTATCCCCCCAATTATTTAATAAAGTCTTTTAAGTTCCTTTTAGCTGACTAAAAGTGTAAATAATTCCAGTTAAATTTTACCTTTCTAGAAAAGAATGATTTTCATGTATACTATATCTTTTAAAATTATGATTTTGTGGTATGTGTTTTTTATTTTTATTTTATTTATTTTTTTTCCTTCTCTTCTCAGCCTTTAATTTGCTCTTGCAAAATCGCTAGTAAATGTATGGCTGGAAGAGCAAAATGAAATTTTAAAAGAATGCTTTTGATGTATGTTGGAAAATAGTAATGTGGAACAGCAGCATGAATTTCAAATTTTATGGGTAAAACGTTTACATATACCTACGGTCCAGAGTCTTGAACCGTTACATCTTCAAGTTCTTAGTTTTTTTCTGTATTTCTTCCATAGAACGTTGTCTCGATGTATCAAAAGATGCTAGAAAATGTTGCTAATCGAGAGAAAAATGTTAATTGCACAAAGGAGGGAGTTATAAATTTCCGCTGAAAGGAATACAGCAGCAACCAATGATCTTAGAAGAAACTGGGCAAAAGATAGATGAAGGGCTTCAAAGAAAAATAAGTTCGGAGATTACTGAAAATTGTAGCAATTCCGATAAGATTTGGTTCAAAATGATTGCCTTTGATAGCGATGGCAAATTCAGAATCAGCATAGTGCTCTCTCTATATATATTAAAAGAGAATGTATTATATGATTAGCTAAAAATTAAGTTTGGAATAAGGACGTGTTTCCCATGATAAATTTATGTTTTTTAATCGCTCGTATTTACTAAAAAGAGCATTTTACATCTACCAGAGTAATGTCCTCTTACCTGTTTGATGACTACAGAACTGGTATGAGGGACTAGTTTTTATCCTATGTTCGATCATCCTATATCGTTCAAACTGTAGTTGCCTTTGCTGACCAATAAAATATTACAACTATGTTCAACGAAGGAGTGATGCTAAAGACAAAATTAGACCTTTTCCAACCGTTCAATTGACTTATAACCTCCTAAAATACAAAACTTTTAGAAAGATATTCATTGTCAATAGGCTTCTCATGCGATCGATTTACAGACTTGATAATAGTCCGCCGACCAAGTGGGGATAAGACCGCTAAATATTGGTAGTTGACCCAGCTTTGGATCCCAAGGCTTAAGTTAGTTGTTTGGGTTGTTTTCGTAGTTTTCCTTACATGTAGTGTGAATACGAGTCAGTTTTCTTTAATTATCTACGAAGGCAGCAGTTCTCTTAGTTAGGTGGCCGTCGTGTACGGTGGAGAAGGGTTCCGTGTGAACAGCAGTTGAACATGGGTCAGTCGGTCCTAAGCGATTGGAGAAATCCGTTCAGAAGGGGGACGTTGAACTTTGCCTAACTTAAGCGTGTTTGTCCTCCTGTCGACCGAAAGGGAGTGGAGTTAATATTCCTCAACCTGGACACGGAGATTGGACCTTCGGCTCCAAATGCGCTAACGCAACCGAACTCGGAGACGTCGACGGGAGACTCGAAAGAGTTATCTTTTCTTTTTAAGAACTCTTGTCCCTGGAATCGGATCATCCGGAGATAGGGATGGTGAGTTCGTAAAAGCACCGCGGCTGTTGTGGGGTCCGGTACGCTCCTGTCGATCCTTGCAAATCCGACGGAGGGATTATGATTTTCGTGCCAGACCGTACCCATATCCGCAGCAAGTCTCCAAGGTGAACAGCCTGTAGTCCATAGAACAATGTAGGTAAGGCAAGTTCGATCCGTAACTTCGGGGCAAGGATTAGCAAGCAAATAAACAAAATTACGATGCAGTAACTTAATTCTTTTTGTAAGCATCGAGAAGTGTTATTGTTTGAAAGAAAGAACGCAGCTTTTACTTCAAATTTATATAAAAAATTTCTTTTTCTGCTACAGGGAACAAGTTGGTCGTAGATTAGACTTAGCACAGCCAAATGGGGGGCAGTCGACGCGTTACGTTTTCATTCGTAAATACTGAGGAGAGAATAGATGGTCAATAAATCTGAAAATGTGTTTAATCTTTCATCCTAGTGCAGGTTGCAACTGATCATTGCAAAGCAATCACGACTGAAGATGTTACATGCAGTAAATGTGGTCCCACAGATTGCAGCAAATGTCAAATTATTGGCTTACATCAAAGACGGAAAATCATTAAAATAACTCACGGGTTTACGAACTGTTCAGTACATTATTAAACGTTAGAAAGATGCACTGTATAGTTAAAAAACGAAAAAAAAAATGTCTGTTATAGAACCTTTAGTGACATTCAGTAAAGAAGGAAGATCATTCCCAGTCGCGCAATGAAACCTAAGTCGCAGAATTTATATAGGTTTACGTTTTTTAACGTGCTGGAAGTTAAAAAAAAGCATTAAGTGTTGAATCCTTCATGTCACTTATCCCAGATAGAACAGACTGTGACAGCAGAGGTAATGAAATATGGTGGGGACCCCCGGGGACAAAAAATGGGTAGCCCAAACGGCCTCCCAAAAATAAATATAATTAGTAAGAATATGGGGAGGCCGTTTTGTCGATTTTTTCTTTAACTAAATAATATTAATTTTTATTAATTTTAATTTTATTAATTTAATTATTAAAATTAATTTTTATATGAAATACTACTTGTTAATTTTTTTCTAAATTTTTCTTAAATTTATAAAATCAAAGGCCTTAAAAATCATTGTTTTTCTTAAATTTTTAATATTTTTTTTGCCTCATTTGATTTTTTCTTATATTATGAGGTTTGAAAAAAATGTATAATACACTTGATTTTTAAACTATTTTTGTAGTTTTTTTTGTTATTTTTTTAAGTCTTTTTATACCTTTTTTTATTAAAATTAATAAAAATTTTGCCTATAGTTTTGGAAGTGTTTTAAAAATTATAAAAAAATGTAAAAATGCAGCCTATGTCTGAAATTATGGGAAAACATGATGTTTTGGTGAGAATCATGAATCATTTGTTGAATTTGATTAAAAAAATAATGAATGTGCCCTGAAAAGTATGTGTTCCATAGTTCAAGACATAGACTGGTGTTATTTCTTCCCAAAATGAGCAAGTACGCGTTGTATAAGCAATTCTTAACAGTTGTATCGATGTATGTCACTGGCAGAGTGTTCCATTAAAAAAAAATAATGCGTCTAATATTTTGGCCACCCGGCGTATAAAGCTGAGTATAAGACGATCGAAGAACTAATAAGGTTGAGTTTTGAAACTTTTGTTTTGTGCATGTGTGCTTCGTAATAAATAGTAAAACAACTGCGTTCAGTAAGAATACCGAAATTAATATTTCTATTATGTTGGAAATTTTATTTTATTTCAGTTTTATCTTCCCCCCCTTCCCCATGTAAAATGGTTGTCATTGGTAGCTGATAATAGAAGGAAATGTCATTTTTAAATGTTTCAGAAAGTGGAACGTTGTCATTATGGCGCAGAAATTTGAGGAAAAATCTTTTGCGATTGTATAGATTAGAGCTTCATATGAGTGTAGAATTACATAGCATTATTATGATAATATATCATGATATGTTATTAAGAAAATGGATTCTTTTCTAACATTATACCAGTTTAATTCTTATTTAAAGCAATAAACCTGGTAAAGCAATAAAGTTGATACGAAAAAGTGTTTTACAGGTGATTACACAGATCTACAGAATGAATGGAATTTTCAGGGCCAAATGGATTTCCAATTTAACTGTTTTGCGATAAAGGTGCAAAGGTGCTTCTTGTAATAAGCCGGTAATGGATATCCTGTGTTTTTCAATAAGTTGGAAACGTCAAAACGTGTTCAAGATAAATCTTCCATATTTATTTATTTGTTTATTTATTAAAAGCATATTTAAACTTTTGAAAATTTGTGTTTACACTGCCTGCTTCGATTATACATATCTGTGCTGCGATTGCTATTTCTGAATGAAATTTATTTTTGATTGGATGCTTCTTTTTGGTCTTTTTTGTAAACATGACTTAAGTCTATACACTAAAATTCTCTCCCTCCCGAAAACTGATAAATTATTGCTATGGCGTGCGTGAGTTAGATGAACTAAGAAAGATATAAATCCAGAGCAGAGTAAACACCGAGTACTGTAGGCATATATTCAACAAATGAAGTCTTTGGGAGGATTGACTAGTACTTTCAAAAGATTTTCCATCCTTAGAATCGTTATTTATGTGTACTTTGTGTGTACTATGTTTCTAGCAAGGATTTAATTTTATTATCTTATTATGGTCCAAGGATATGGTGAAGGATATTATTATGGTGAAAGTGCCTACTATTAAAAAAGTTTTGGTCGAAAATAGTACGATTAGTTAAACTGGAATGACTTTCTGTAAAATGATATTCATGTAGAAATAGGTTACAATGCTGCCACTGTGAGCTTGTGTAATTAGTTTTGTCTGTATTGTTTTTCGTGAAGTTGGATGTCTTTGATGTCTTTAGCAAAACTTGCAGCTATGAAGATGTTAAAACTGTATTTTGGATTCTTTATTTACATTTTAGTACAAATATTTAAGGCAAAGAGTAAATGTGCTTTATACAAAAGGTAAGTCAGTGTATTTTTGCGTACACAAAGAAAATATGTTTTGTAAGAAATCCAAAGGGAATACGCTCAAGAGCTCAACTAGAAACTTAGTGATAATGCTGTTTTATCCAAAGCAGAATTACTAGTCAAAACGAGTGACTTTTACAGTTAATTCCTAAATTTGTCAAAAAAGTATTATTCTCCATCGGTAAAAGGATAGCAAAATAATCTGCCAGTAAAATCTTTCATGAACATTCCCGCGAGTAGAAAAGGAACATTTTGCTTTTTACTCAAAGTAGTGCTCTTTTCTTGATGCCTTAAGCGCATTTTTGTCAATGTTAATCCAGCTTTGTACCTAACCTTAAGAATTTAAACCGGTTTCTTAAAATTCTCAAGCTTTTGATGAACATAGTAATTAAATCATTATTCGATCCTAGAATTATAATTTGGGAAAATAAGTAGCGATCTTTCTCCAATACCCTGAATGTTGTTTTTAAATCGGCGTGGTTTTATTTTGTGAATCTAGTCTAGCTTTAAATATCTCGGTTCGATATAAAATATTTTAAGTACATTTCGTGGTAAGCTGTGCCATTGTAAATTGCTTCTAGCTTTGCTTCCTGTTGTATTTTAGCTACGCTACATATTACTTACTTGTTGGTTAAAACAGCCCGTACTGGATTCCTTTAGTCTATGTAAAATATAGTAAATTGAAGACTGCTTTGAGCATAGATTTCATTATCTATAAATGTTCCAAGAGGAATAAGGCGTATACTAGCTTTCATAATTCTCTTAGGGAACGATTTAAATATGATTTCTTGAATATTTTATTACTCTGGCATTGATTTAAAATAAGTTTCACCTGTTTGGTTATAAATTTATGCCGGTACAATTGTGTTGTTGGATAAGGTAGGCGGAGTATTTTATACAACATAATTACAGCGCGTTGAAATGAGAGGCTTTTGGAATGAAAAGCAAGCTAGCAGGCGACGTATATTAACAAACGATAAAGTAATATATTTTAGAGTTTTTCAAAAAACATAGGGTAAGCCAGGACCTGGTTAAAACTTTTAGAGGCCTTGAGCGCTTAAAAGATTTGGGTGTACCCACCTTTAATTAAAGATTGTCATAAATTTACAGTATTGTAAATTTATGAAAAGTACCTCTGATTCCTGTAAATTGCCCCTACTTATATTTACACCTATTTTTTTCCCTTACATCTCCTTTTGGATTAGCTGCACCATACATCCTGCCCTAAAACCAGCATTGGTACATTTTTGTGGTGCCTTCTTTCCTTCAGTCCATAAAAACCTCTTTGGGATGCCACATTTAATTGATGCCCTAAGCACCTGCTGCCAATACTGCCTAAGCACCTGCTTATTTTGCCTAATGGTTTATCCAGCTCTGGGCCGGGCAGGATCGTGTGCTCCCGCAAGACCGGTATCACATCTACAAGCTACCCTCAAGACGTACCGAAAAAAACATTTTCCATAATCCTCACTTACGGGGTATCTAATTGGTTGACTTACGCGCAAACCAGTTCCTTGGAAGAAACCTACGAAGAAGAAATCTTCAAGCAAAACATTTTCCATTCAGTTGTAAAATGTCCCACAGAGCTAGCTGGAGCATGGGCTCTAGCAAAACTGTTTCGGCAAAGAATCCTGCAATGATGGTAGAAGGAGATGTTGTTTTCTCGGAAAAGTTTCTCCTTGCTAGATTTGACAGCCCAATATGGTTCACACCCATCTCGACCCATACACCAATGTATGGTGTTGGGATTTTTGCAGTAACTTTTCGTTGACACACTTATGTAATGTGACATTCAATATATTATTGTCAGATATTAGCATCAGATTTAGAACCGGAATATACGAAAGCTAAACTTCATGGAATTCGAAGTATGTTCAAATAATTTAAGTAAGTTGCTTTTCTAGTGCTAATATTGCATTAAGGGTCCCAGAGGAACTTTCTACAAGTGGTGCGAAAATGTCTTTGTCCAGCACTGATGACGGAAAATAGACAACGAAATAAATAAATATGTTCTTTTGCATATATAGATAAGTTTTCCTTACATTAATAAGGCATTTATATATTTCTGTTTGTTTATTTTATACAGTATAATAATATGCATATTTTATAAATCTAGGGAATGCTTTTATTACTCCAATGTGTTAGACAGAAATTACTGATGTACATGGAAAATTTACATTCTAATTTTTTAAATTCAATTGTTTCCAATTAGTTTTAGAGAAAATTTATACTTACTGAATCTTTTAAATAATCATTTGTAATAAATAAATCAATAATCCTTATAATTAAGAAATCAATATTAACATTTAAATTGTAAACCTTTTCTACAAACTTTTCATTGTGAACCTATCCTGTAGTAGTCTTAACTAAGAATGTTTTTACAGCCTAGAATTCATTATTTTTATGAATTATTATTATTTTTATTTTACAGATCAAAAGACCTTATTCAGAAAGCCATTCTTGACAATGATTTCATGAAGAACTTAGAAATGATACAAATAAAGGAGATAACAGATTGCATGTGTCCAGTAGAATATGCAAAAGATAGTCTCATCATTAAAGAAGGCGATTATGGCTCTGTTGTCTATGTCATGGAAGGTATATAAAACTTTTAGTTCTGATTTGATTCTAAATATTTAAAATGTTGTACGATTTTATTCAAAATAGTTAATGAAATTTTAAGTAATAATTTAATTTTAATATAGCAAAAGCCAATTTCAAAATCCAGTTTGTGTATGTAATATTGTTTGAAGTGCAAAAATATTAGTTTTTAGTTTTTCCCACATCTGAAGTTTTTACTGAATTTTTTAGGAATAAATTGTTACACAAATATAATGTTTACTGTTTTTCATATTATAATGTTGTAGAATTTAAAATAAATATCTTAGTTTAGTATTCGCTTCTTAGTACATATAATTTGTGTTTGGGAATTTGTAGGCATTTGTACTGTAGACCTGAATTCTGCCTAGTTACCAGATTTGAGGCACCCCCTAAATCATCTAACTCCTCATTACTCTATTTCTCTTCCACAAAAACAAAGAAAGGGAGCATTGGAAGCCATTCTAAGAACTTTATACCTTAGGCTCCAAATCATTATAATAAGGTTTTCTTTATAAAATAAATATTGATGCTACTTTAGTTCAAACATATAGGGATAGCCATAAATGCCTTTACAAAACCAATTAAAATGACTAACATTTATTAAGCAATTTTCTCTGAGATGAACTCACTGCATATATATCTATATCTATCTATCTATATATATATATACATTATTTTATAGATGAATGCCATTTTGCTATTTATTAACATAAGTCCTATTGGTTATGCCTCCATTTATAGTTAATAAAAAGAAAAATTAAAAAAAAAAAAAAAAGAATTACAATTTATGTGTATTTGTGTTATACAAGCATTAGTTTGATTTTTTTTTTCCAAATTAAATAACATTGAAACAAATGAATATCAGATAATAAAAGCAGCAGATTATGCTTTAAATACTAATATGCACTTTATTCTTGCATTATGTATGTATATATAGTATGTATAAGTGTGGAAGGCTTAATGTTGAATTTTTTCAATAGTCATATGTTATGAATGACAAAGCTTAATCTTTAGACTTAATAGTCAGCATAAGCTGTAGTAGATAGCTCAGGTATCATATTAAATTCCATACAGCCCTCCCTGGTTGTATAGTAGCTAATGTTACTAGCTGTTATATCATTGAATTTGGGTTCAAATCTCCGTGAATGCTTGGATGTTTGTAAGTGTATAATGTCTTTGCAACTAAGAGGCACTTAAATTGCATGGCAAGCTAAGAGTTTGGTGTTAGAAAAAGAGAGTGGGAGACTCTTGGACCTATCTTTTCAAGGGTCTTCTTCAAAATTTGACAGAATGTTCAAATAGAATCATATTTAAAATGTGTGGAATATCAAATTTTAATTTAATTGATGAATTTATGTACTTTTTAATTAAGTCAAAATATGAAGATTACTTTGCAAGCTCTGTAGGTGTCCATCATTATAAATTGGTGGTTAGCCTCCATATCTACTCATTAGCTTTTAATCGAATTCTTCTGAGTGTTTTCACTCATTCTTTGTATATTTATGATCTGGCAGTTTTTATTTTTTAAACAGAGATTTTAAGTTGATATTCCATTCTATTCTTTAGTTAATTCTATGCTTTGTGTTCTGAAGCCTAATAGATGAAATTCTAGATTTCCTTGGTTATTTTATCAAATTTAGTAGTTTGAACAAATTGCAAAGACCTTGAAGTTTTCATTGTCCATAATTTATGATCAAAAATTAGATAGCTTTGTGGTTTAGATTTTTACATTATTTAGTATTTTATTTTCTCCCTGATTACTTCAGCATATAAAAGCATAACGCCTGCAAAGTTTTCCTCATCTGTTAGTGCTTAAAACTGAAATATCCATTTTATCATTTTTTATATTGGAATAATAAGTTAATGAACTTCCTGAAATTTTTCATTCTCTGTTCTTTAAGAGATCACTCTTTTGCACAGATTTAAATTTTAGAAAATTTTGTTATGTGTGAACTTTTGAGCAAATATATGCTTTCTGAAATTTTGAATTTACATTTTTAGCATTGTCTGCACATAATAACAGTTTTATTTTAATCTAATTCTAATTATTATACTTTTATTTTCAGAGGGTAAAGTGGAAGTCTCAAAAGAAGGCAAATTTTTATGCAATATGGGTCCTGGTAAAGTTTTCGGAGAATTAGCCATTTTATACAACTGCACGCGGACAGCAACAGTCAAAGGTTTGTTTAAAATGTAGACTTGTGTAATAGCCTATTTTAAATAATATTTATGATGCATTAATTAAAGATATAATGCGAAATCGTTCATCTGCACATAGGATAAAGAGTCTGCAATTTTAAGCTTGGTAAAGTATTGTATACTTTAATTTTAAAAGCGTTCTTAATGTGTGTTACTTGATCTCAGATATAATACTTACTGTAAATAGTGATAAATTTCACTATTATAATATTTGATAATCCTCCCCCCCAAAAAAAAACTTGATTAAATTATTATTATTATTATTTTGACTTCTGAAGAGGAGAAACTTCTCACTGTCTGCTCATCTCCAAAATCACTAGATTTTTTTAATGATGCTTTTTCTGTGCTCTTTATCAGAATATTTTCTTGCTAAAATTTACATAACTATAGCAGATTCAGGAAAGTTACTGAAACAGTTCAAAAGATTGTTTTATCATAAGCATTGCACCTTTTTTGAACAATCCCCTGTTATTTAATGCTATGAAAATTGAATTTCATGTTCATTTATGTTGTTTGTCTTACAAGATCATACAATCTGGATCAGTTCAGCTTCCTCTAATAATGCAATAAATCCATGCCAATTTCAAATTATTGTACAAGCAAGATGAGATGTTATGTGTGATTAGCAGTGTAGGGACGCAAGATTTTTTTTCTTTCAGAGGCTTAGTGCATTATAATACATAAATTAAAAAATGTATGCCATCCATTTCCTTAGCATGAAAATTCATGTGAGCCTACAATTTAATCATAATATTTGTCATATTAAAACGAACATGAATAGGTTCCAGCTGTATCCCTCTTTTAATGTTACGTTGAAGAACAACAATAAATACTTTATTAAATTTGCTATAAGGTCTTGGATTTATTATTTTAATAACTACAGAAGTAATCACTGAATATTCATATCGCACCTTAAATTTCTGTAGATATTTGGATTGGGGATCTTGGCCATTGTACCTTTATTTCATTATATTATTTATTATGATATAATAATTCCTAAATCATTAATTTTGCAGGATTATTACACATCATTGCTTTCCCAAGCAGATTATTTGGTACTTATTGTGTGCATATTGCATAGAGGATAAGAAACATTTCTATTATCACCATATTAGCTAGGTGAAAAAACAGTTAGAGAACAAGGAAGATAATCAGAATTGCATGGTACATTAACTAAGGAATTCAAAAACTATTGATGAGCATTTTGTTACAGTGGCAAACAAAATTCTGCAGTAATATCAATATTATTTTTAAAGGAAATATTACAAATACACATTAAACAGATACACATATGAATAGGGATTCAAAGTGCAAAACTGCTATGTATTAAATACATATGTGAATTAAAAGAAGTGGATTTAGTGAAATACAAGGCATGACTTTAGTAAATGTAAATGTAGATTATAATAGGTCTAAGGTATATCATGTAAATAAAATTAAATGAAGCACAGCTGTTGACTTAAATTAAAATGTTCATTGTATTTTTCCTAAACTCAAAGTTATACGTAGTTATATTACTGCATCTATCTTTGATCATTTCTTGGATCACTGAAAATATGGACTGTGTGTAATGGATTTTATTGTTTCTGCCCTACTTTCATTTCTTGTCTATCAGCACTAAATTCTGTTTTTGTTGCTACTGTTTTGTTTTTGATATTTTAAAAGTAATATTTAGAATAAATCGTGTGCTGTTTATTTAAATTCATTATGAAATCAAAATAGGTAAGTTATTAATCTCAAGTTATTCTCTAAATTAAATACCCTATAAACAATAAATTATTTTTCAAGTTAGAAATAAGTTAGCTTGCTGTATTTTAAGAACTTGGTAATACAGGCATTGTCATTGTGTTGTTGGATCATTATAAAAATCATAAATGCATTGTTACATTGCATAAATGCATAGTTACTGTATATTAACATTTATTATGCTAAATAATATTTTAGCTGTCATGGACTGTAAGTTATGGGCAATAGAAAGGCAATGCTTCCAAACTATAATGATGCGAACAGGTCTTGTCAGACAAGCTGAATACACAGATTTTCTCAAAAGGTATTTCACTTTTTCCCCCTTTTTTATGGTTATAATATTTATATATTGAATAGTTAAAACATTGCAATCATGTTATAGTCATACAAGCAAAAACAGATATACATATTTTGGATTTTCACCAGTTTGCATGATCTTTGAAAATGCTAGCTTACAGCAGTATAATGTATCATATCAAGGTATCTAATACAGAATAATCAAGATGAGGAAGTGTTTTTGCATTGCTTACCTCCAGTATCTTCAGACAAAGAACCTTTTGAACATCTGAGAAGTGTTGGAATAGCAAATATAATCAGTGATGGCTCAGACAGTTTATTTAAAAAAAATATAGGATATGTTAGTAATGTTATTACTGGGTGCCTTGAATCTTCATAGTCTCCCATACTTTTATGAATTAGAACAGTTTCTTTTTTTTTTTTTTTTCTGGAAAACTGACAATTTAAACTGACGGGGTTGTAATGTTTTTGCTCTTCAGTATAAAAGCAATATTTCTTTAAAGACTGTGTATTTTTTCCTCTGTATATTGTACTTACATATTATTATTCTTTTGTAGCGTTCCAACATTCAGAAACTTAAATGATGAAGTTCTTATTAAAATTGCTGATGTTCTTGAAGAGGTATCTTATTATAATTATATAATTTTACAAGCACTTCTTTCTGTAAATTCATCTCTGTATAAATGATCTTTTTTATATTTTATATTACTTTGTCACTGTATTGACTAAAATCACAGGTTACAGTTATTTTAAAGAATTATTTATCAATAATAAAAACTTTTATAAAATTTAGAAAAATTCATTTACCTCAATTAATGAATATTAACCCAAACCTCCGATTTATTGTTTTGTTTTATAATATTTTTTATTATTTCATTTAATCTGAAATGTAAAGTAAATGCAATTTAAAGACAGTTTATGGTAATTATAATGATTTAATTATGACTTTAAATAATTTACTTAAAATTATAGAAGAAATTTGCTGATATATACTGAATATATATATATATATATTTGAATTTGTGTCCAAGGTAATTTTATGCATGATACTAAGAAGTATATTTTTATTATGTGTCTAAAACACAATAATTACATGTTTGACATTTTTGCAGACAACATATAATGAAGGTGATTATATAATACGACAAGGTGCTAGAGGAGACACGTTCTTCATTATCAGTAAAGGAAAGGTATAATTGATTTTTATATAATGTATAGGTTTAATGCAACTACTGTATAAATAATCTTTTAAATTGTAGATAACTTTTTTTTTTCTTAAGCTTCAGTTATAATTTCTTTAAACATTACTGATAAATTTGTTTTAGGTAAGAGTAACTATGAAAACTGAACCAAATGATGAAGAGAAATTCATAAGATATTTACAAAGAGGAGACTTTTTTGGTGAAAAAGCATTACAAGGGTAAATATATGTGTAATTTATAAAGAATCTTAGTAAGTTTACGTATGTGCTGCTTATTTATAATAAAGACACATGGATAGTATGCATTTGTGCATGGTGTGTGCAGGGTATAGGTGAAATGTAATTAAACCGTTGCTAGGAAAACCTTTATTGCCAATATTGAGACCATTTCAACGAAGAAATGAAATGTGTGACCTTGTTTTACAACAGCAAATTCCCAAAAGTTACTAGTTGTTGGTCTGCAGTGATTTGGATCAATTTGTATGCTAATGACATATTATAAAAATGTGGCAATAAAATCTCAAACATTGAAAATTTTGCATAAAATTAGGCAAAAACACAATTTAGACATACCCCCCCCCTAAAAAAACAGAAGCAATGTATGGAGAACCTGTTGCATTAATTGTGTAAGCTTTGAAGTGAATTAAAGCATGTTCTAATATCCAGGAAAACACAGATTATGATTTGCTCTCTGAAGTTCTTTGATATGTATACGTTGAAGCTTGGCATGGGCCTCTGTAGAATCATAGGTGATTGAGGTATTGTTGAACATTTGCTAACTGCTATGCTTCCACTCAATTTTGTCAATTTTGGGGGAAAACAGTCCAGGGGTAGTCCAAGGGTATTCTTCCTCTTTTCCTACAATCAACCTCTAGAGAGTACTTTCGGCTCACCATGTATTTAAATACCCCTTTGCCATATAAACACCATATGCTTACAAATATCTATGCCTTCTCCGAGATCTAAACCCAGGCCCGTCAGTATGGTAGTCAGCATCACTAACCACTATACCAGGGAGGTGGCAAATTATTTGATAGCAAAAACAAAAAATTATTACATAAATGCATTCAATATTACCATGAGGTACTTCAAATGCTTAAAAAAAAATGCTTTGTCATTTCTGGTTAGAGACCTTTGTTTCCTCATGTGAAGGCTATGCTTCCTGTCAATCTTTATCTCTTGCTAAATTTTTAACCAAAGAGGCATTCTAGTGACTGCACAGCACTTTCCTTTATTAATCTGATCTCAATTTGTAGGAAAGCTGTACTTGGCTTTCTTTTCATGGAATAAAATTTTGGTTAAGAGATTATGATTTTGGCAGTGCTGCAAAAGTAAAGCTGTATCTCTAAGACCAACAAACTTACAAGAGGATTACTTTAAAAGTTCTAATCTAAAATTGTCTCTTTCAAACACGTTTTTTACTGTTTCATTGCTTTTTTCTGTAACTTATAACTCTTAACAACATATATCTATTTGTCATCTGCTAAAGCTTGTCTCTTAATGCAATTTTTCGAATTTTTTTTTAAGTAAAGTTTATTAGAATGCTTATGTTGTAAAAACATTCATGTGTGTCAAAGAATCTGTTTTTTCAGAGTTCAATTTAATATTTTTAACATTAATAATTTGTGTTGCTGAAAATTTTCATTTATTTTAGCTCATATGGTTTAAAGCAAATATATCTATTACTTTATTTATTGATTTTTTGTTATCCATTAATGTGTTTTATAGAATCCTCTGTCTAGAAATTGTTTTAAAATACAAATAGAAAAGAATTATACTGTTTTTTCACATGCTTATTTTGTGTTTTCAGCGTATCTTTAATTTTTCTTTTCTTTCATTGAATGGAACATCAAAAGAAAGGTTTCCTGTTTCCCTTTTTGTAAAATAGTACAAAGTCCTGGATCTGTGATTTTCAGGACTGTAGAAAGGTCAGATTGTAGAAAGATTGGGATTTTCAGGACGGCAGAAGTTTACAGATTTTAGGTCATCAGTTTAAATCTAATATGATGACATGATGACATAAAGACATGGTAATTTGACCTTTGCTTATTGTGTAGGTCTGATAGAAAAATGCTAATCCTTCAACAGGGCCTGTGCCAGAGTTGCTACAGCTGCGGCAGAATTTAGAGGCATATCAAGTAGCAAAAACTGGAGATGGCAAAATTTTTAGAATTTAGGAAAGGCTCTGAGTAGCAGAATTTAGGAAGCACTGCCCAGTAGAATTTAAGAAGAGCAGAATTTTTAGAATTTGGGAGTACTGGCCAGCTAAATTCAAAACCCCCAGAGATTGCACCCATGACAAAATGCACAGCACTAATTATCCTTCCCCCACAGCCACTCAAAGGCTGAAAGAATAATTCTGGCCAGCATCAATGCAACATTAAACATTATTCTTAGTGGCTGCTATGCCACTTCCAGCTAACAGGTGTTTGAAAGTGGTATGCAGGAATCTCAGTGGCATGTGTTTGAAAGTGATATGCAGGAATTTATTGAATGCTATACTCCCCTTTCCTAAATTTGTAAGCAGGGAGTTTTGTTTTATTATTTAATTAATTACTTAATTTTAAGCTAGTTGTCTGGAGGTCTGGATATTGATTAGATGTGTAGATTTCAGAACTGTATCAATTTGCTGACTTGTATTCTTTATACAATATTTTTTTTTGTTCCAAACTTTTAATATGCCATTTTACAAATAATCTTTTGACATGTTTAATATTAAAGGCTGAATTGAATCTTTGTTGAACTTTGTTGTACTTTGTTGTTTGTAGTATAATTTATAGTCTATTAATTATCATTTATCTAATTTTTCAATTAGAATTATTAATGCTTTTTAAATTTATTGCAGGGAAGATGTTAGAACTGCAAATATCATTGCAGATGATCCAGATGGCGTCATGTGTTTAGTCATTGATCGAGAGTAAGGGAGAAAAACTTACTTTTCATTGAAAATTAAGAAAAATTGATAATGCTATAAAAACAGCTTCATATGATGTACACAGTGTATAATCGGTGTATAACAGGAAAGACATTCACTACTTTAAGGAGTGATAAATCATGGCAAAAGTAAAAGTCATCATAAAACAATGCATGGTATCAAATCTAAACCACACTAAGTACAAAGAACAGAACAAAAAGTAATTTTAATTACAGATGTTTACAAGAGGTAATGTCTGAATTCACAAGAATATTTCAAATGAACAACCGTCATTTGCAATATATGCATCACAGGGACAATGCAGTGTTTGCTGTACTCTTTGTAAGATACCTCATATATAACAAACATATTTCTTGGGAATGCTAGTTCAGGAGAGAAGATCTTCTGGCAAGTCAATTAGCATCTTAAAAATGGAACTTTCTGGAGGCCGGAGAGATTTGAATATTTAAGAGGCCATTGAATGTGTACCATGGCCAATCCATTGTTTCAGGAATCGAGTATTCAAATAGTCTCTCACACCCACTGTAATTAAGTATAGCAGTTGGTGGTTATTCATTTGAACTATTCTTGTAAATATCAAGCAATATTTTAAATATCAGTGACTGAAACAACTTTTTGTTTCCCCTGTTTTTTTCATACTTACTCTGTTCACATTCCTCCATGCACTGTATTTCAAATATTGTTACTTTTGCCATGTTTTATCACCTCTTAAAGTTGTGGCTATTCCTGTTTCACCCTATATAAGAATATTTCTAGGCTGTGATGAAATTTAGAAATTTAATAGTAAGATGATGTATTAAATGCAGTTGATTTTAAATATATTTGTTGTTTTTTGAGCCATACTTTTCTATATAATATGAATTTGAGTGGCCTGTATCATACATTCACTAATTTCCATTATATGTCATTTTTTCCCTGCTGCTTCCCATGTTGAACTTATCTAAATCTGAATTTATTTTCATGTGTAGATGACTAAAGAAATGCCATATAAAAATCAAATTTTAGATTGCTATAAAATGAAATTTAGTTACAATAAAGTATTTTATATTATCTCAGTATTAATTACCTGATTGTATAAAAACATTTCTTATTATCTTGATGACTTCCAGTCTGTATTTAATGTTATTTTCCTTCTTTAGTTTTCTTTTACCTTTTTTCTCTCTCTGATAGTTACTTGTTGGGTTTTTTTCCCCCTTCCCTTATACCATATCAGACATTTTAATTTTTAGCCTTTATTAAGGAAATCTATTAAAAATGTTTCCTACCCTTTCACCCTTAGTGATTTTCGGTATAATTTTTCTTATTAAATTTTATTTTATTTGAATTGTCTTAATGTACTTGTAGATATTAATGAAACTTTTTTTTCAGTATGAACTTATTGAGATTTAACCAATATTTAACTCTGTTTTACATCAATAAGTGATATATTGTTCAATTTTTTGATATAATTAATTAGTTATTAATTTTACATTCATTATATTTAAAAGTCTTTGAAAAATAATTTTTTTTCCTTGCTCAAGATTTACTTTGTATAAAAAATGCAAGAAAATTATAAAACGAAATTTATGATATCTAATTTGCATCAGAATGATATTGTAAACAGTTTACGAATGCAAATCGTGCATTATAAAGTGGATTTAAGCCAGTTTTGAATTCTTTTAAAATTTCTCACCACACAGTGCAAAATCCTCCCCAAAACTCTGGTTTTAACAGGAAAAGCTATTCATATTTTAAGGCGAGCAGCTGTGCTATATTTACAGAGCTGCTTCTTTATGTTTATATTATAGATATTATATTTTAGATTTTATGTTATAGATATTATGCTTTTCTATGTTTATATTATAGATGTTCTTAAATATTTTTTTCTGAATTTATAACTCCTTTTTCCCCCCTCAGGTCATTTAACCAATTGATAAGCAATATCAATGAAATCAAGGAGAAGAACTATGATGAAACTATGCCTGTTAAGAGAAGGTATTATTTATTAATATTTACATACATATATGTATGAATATATGTGTATTATCTGCATTTGT
>KK119052.1:99409-118122 GCA_000611955.2 Stegodyphus mimosarum | reverse complement strand
CTTAAGTTTAATATATATTTTATATTCTTTAATGCTTTCATAAACAGATATTTGAAGCAGGTATGAATTTTTTTGGATATTTAATTATGTATTACATTTTTTAGTTCATTACATATTGCATTAATTATACAAAACTGCTAACTTTAGTAACTTTCATTATTAGGGTTGATGAAGAATTTACGAAATTGAAGCTTACAGATTTACGTGTAATAACTACATTGGGTGTCGGTGGATTTGGAAGAGTTGAATTAGTATGTTTCTCTCATTTAATATATGTATCAAAAGAATGATAACTTAATTTCTATTTCCTAATCTGAGTCATAGCCAAAGTTAAATTCAATATTCAAATTCCTTTGTTAAAATTCTAAATTTTAAGTTTTTAAATATGAATTAATTTTGTTGCATTTGTAAACTATGGAAATATATTTACACAGTTAAATTTGGTGATGTTTGCATGACTCCCAATAATGCATTTTAAATAGATTGTTGTATTATAACTAAATTTTGAGGACCAAATTAAAATTTTTATTAGTGCTAGGAAAACTGAAAGAGAAAATGAATAAATTCTCATTTCTATTCCCTTTTCTAAAAGTTTCATAAAACTTTAAGCTTCTTTTTGAGACCCTTAAAATGCATTCTATTTAAGGAGATCTAAATCCAGGATTGTACTTTTGTATATTGTTTATAAAGCTGTAAGACTTTTTATGTTTTTTATAGATAAACTCATTTTAGATTCATATTTAAAGTATGTGATCACCGTACGTGAAGTATTAAGAAATTGGGAAGTATCTTAAGTAATCAGTTATTAAAGTAGTTATTTCTGATTATTTATTTCAATAAGACTGAAATCTAGTTTCAGAACAGTGTTTAAACTCATTGTCTTTTTGTAAATTGAATAATTGTAATGCAAATGAACAGCATAGTTCATGAAATATTATCAACAGTTATAGAATTAGTTTCTTTTGTTATGTTCTTACCAGAAATATACAGTAGCCCATTCTGAACTGATACTTGTTATTCAATAAAACAGACCCACCAGTGGCTGAGTGGGAATTACTACTAAACGTTAATACTAATTAGTACTGACTGCTGAGCATTAGAACTGTAGTTCTACATGCATTAAAATCTTGGTAAATGGGCTGGCTACATAAACATTTTCATTAATTTTTCAATGTGTAAAGGCCTTTGAGCCATTTTCCTAGAATGTTCTTCCCAAAGATCTTAGGCAAATAGCCCTTGCATGCTTTGCCATAATCAAATATATCCAGATCTTTAATAAAATAGCTAAAACTCTTTGAAAATGCCATGGACAATTGAGCAAAAAATGTTTGATAAAAGAATATTTTTCTCATTGAAATATATAACACATTAATTCATTTTCAGGTTCAAATTGCAAATGATCCTTCAAGATCCTTTGCATTAAAAGTGATGAAGAAAGCTCAGATAGTTGAAACTAGACAGCAACAGCATATCATGTCTGAGAAAACAATAATGGAAGAAGTTGACTGTGATTTTATTGTCAAGTAAATGTGATAAAATTCATTAGATATTTTTGCATGTTTTGCGATTATTCAAAATTTTGTTTTTTCACTTCATAAAATATTTTCTCTTTTTATTGTTTTAAATTTTCTTTCATAATTTTAATGTAGAAAGAAACTAAATATATATGCATTTAAATTTGCGTAATTAACCTCATAGTTTTTATGTACTTAAGTTGCTGTAACATTTTCTCAGACATCAAATTATTTTTAATAGGTTATATCGTACTTTTAAAGACAGGAAATACTTGTACATGCTTATGGAAAGTTGTTTAGGAGGAGAATTGTGGACAATTCTTAGAGATAGGTAGGTATATTTATCCACATAAAATTCTCTTTAAGATGCACAATAAAACAAATTCAATAAACTCTCTATTTATAAACCTAACTGGAACTGCAACTACTTGTTTATTAATTGAATATTAATGCTTTACCAACTGTTTTGTCCCTGAAGGACTATTGTTTTTGTTTTGCAATTTTGCGTTGGAAATATTAAATGTCGGTTTACTTTTCAAACTGTTACCACAAAATATTGCAGCCTTGTATTATATTCAAAGAAATTAAATAATGAAGAATGTGCATAAATGTATATATGTTTCTCACATTGTGATAAAATGAAGGTACCTAGAGAGAGCCATTGAATTTTGAATGACTAATCTTGCTGAGAATATGGGCATCTGGAAGCTCAAATTTGAAATTTAAAATTTGTTTTATTATCAATTTCATATTTTGTAAAACTTTCACGAATTTTTTATTAACAAATCCGAGGATTTCAAAGCGAGCAGTGGCAATGTTGTACAGAAAAAACATTTTTATCTCCAGTGTGTGAGACTGTGTATAGGAAGTTCTAAAGATATGCTCAGTTTAAAATTATTTTGTGATGTTGTTCTTTAACTGAATTTTATGGCTTAAGTGTGAAGAACATGATATTTAATAAATAAAGGTAACACCCAAAATGTTAAAAAAATGCCTCTTTGGACATTTTAAAATCTGAAACATTTCAGATTTTCTTTTATTATTATTATTATAAATGCTGTGATTACTATAAAAAGGTTTACACTAGTTATGCTACTCTGTGCATGTCATCAGTCTTAAGACTGTATGATGAGGGATGGGAGAAAAGATGTATATTAGTAATTGCTTCCACCACTACTATCAAACAGTGGGTTTTGGTAAAGTTCTAAAATTAAATTTTAAAATGGTTTTAAATGTAAAAAAATTAACCAAAAAAACTCTCTTTTCAGGAGTAATTAAAAAAGGGGAGACTTATATTTAATCATTCTCTAAAAGGAATTTTTTTTTTAAATCTAGGCAATTTTAAAATTGCTTTTTTGTCTAAATCTTACATTGGCAAGTTTTGCTTCCAGTTAGAATGGAGTTCTTTTTACAAACATTTTATTTACTTCACTCATGGTATTTGTAGATGTTCAAAAGTTCGTCATAATTTTTAAACTACTTTTTTATAAACTATCAAGTTCAAAATATATACATTCACTGTTTGGGGATACAATACAATGTGAAGGCCTACCAGAGGGTGAGTGGTAAAGTCGCTGAACACTGGTAGTTTAGTCCGGGTTTCAAATCTTGGTGAATGGGCTGGCTGCACATGTGATTTCCTGTTTTTTCCCACATGCAACATGTATATGAACCAGTTTCCTATAAAACGTCCTCCACAAAGGCATCCCTCTGCTTAGGCAGATTGCCCTTGAGTGCTTTGCCATAATCAAACAAAGTAAAAAATCATTACATTGTAATGGCACTTTTTTCCAAATTCAATTTAGATTTTTTTAGTTTAATGTTTAAATGGTTTTTTATGCATATATTCATTTAGCAAGCAACCTAACAATATTATTTGCGCTATCAGATAGAGAAGAGGAGTAAATCTTTTAAATGAAATTTTTTATCAACTTTTAACTTAATTTCTGAATGTTTGCATATTTTTTTGTTATTTGACATTTATGATTTTAAAATTTCAAAATCTAAGAATGTATTGGATGTAAAGTTTTGAAACTTTTTCAAGCTCACAGACTATAAAACACACCCTTCACTCTCTTTATTAAAAAAATTATGATAAAAAATATTAAGTGCATGATTTTCTACATTTTTTAAAGAACATGTTGCAGGCTGCAGCAGAAAGGAGAAAAAAATTGGTTTATTCATCAATGGCTTGGAACAAACTTATTTCATTATGTCACATGATTCTTTTTCGCTTCTGCACAGATTTCTTTGAATTAACTATTCATTTTATTTTATAAGCTCAGCAACAACAGAGGTTAGAAATTCATTAATGATTAGCATTTAAAATGATTTGCTATGAAATCTACCATGTTATTTTAATTTTTTTCTAAGTTTATGTACATTTCTCTCAGTATTTCATTTTAAAAGTTGAAGGCCATATAAGTGTGTATGTAAAATAAAAAGTATGAAAGCAAACTACTAATTGTAATGTTGCAATAGTCCTTTTATTCTTCATTTTAATTCGGGTACTTTCCCCTTTCTGGTCTGAAAAAACTGTTTATAATATATCAATCTAAACTGCATCATTTCAAAATTAATTCGAATCATACTATCTCACATAACACTGTAGTGCCGAAACCGTTTAACCAGTTGGATTAAAGATTTCAATTAAGAACTGAAACTTTTTAACTATCTCTCATGCTTCATCTGAATGTGTAGTCACTTTTTTCTTCTGCTTCATTGTTACTAATATGCAACTGCCTGCTTCTGTCTCCTATCTATGCTATAAAGACTCTCCAAGTTATTACATCGCAATTAACCTTTCCAATTCATGACAGTTGTTGCCCAGTTGCCAGAAGTAATTATGAGTAATTTAAAAAGCTGAAGGGCTACCTTTTTAGCACTTCACATTTTATGTTTTAATTTTGCTCTTTAGAAATTTTTATGGTTTAAAATAATATTTCTATACAGTTCATTAAAATATTTTTACTACAATAACAGTCTAAATTACTTATAGCTAAAATACTGACTCAAATTTATTCCAGTCATTCATCGCATTAATTAAATTTCTGTCCCTTGGAGATGATATATAAAACAACTTTATATGTATATATATATGTGTGTGTGTATGTAATATCTTTAAATGTATGGAAACCAGTTCTAGTTTCCCTTAAAAGAGCAAAATATATTTTGGTGTTTTGGTAGAATTTCTGTATGCATGTCTTTCCTAATTATTTATCATGATATTAAATCATGTTATTAATAGTTAAATTAATAGTTAGAAACTATCTTTTATTTAATGAAAATTTAAATTTCATTAATTTAAAAGAAAAGTGTAAAATTATGAGAGCCCTTCATTGCTGTGAGATATAATTGAATTTTTTCTTACATTAAGGTCATGAGGATGTACTTCAATATGTACTTTAATAGTGTCATTTGTTTTCTTTTTATTGAGCTAATTAATTTTTTTTCTTTTTATTGATTCAAACTTAATTGTTTTAAGTTTTTATGTTTATTATTATTATTATTGACTTTATTATTTTTAATCAATAATTCTTTTGTATTAGAAGTTTTTCTTTTTTCTTGGTTTTATCTAAAATTTAATCCTTACCTGATGTATATTCTGATTTTTGATGATTAACTGTTTATAATATCTTATTTATATATTTATTAAATGAGGTATGTTTTGTATTTTCAGGGGGAATTTTGATGACAATACAACACGATTTTACACTGCTTGTGTTGTGGAAGCATTTGCATACTTACATGCAAGAAATATAATATACAGGGATTTAAAACCAGAAAATATGATTCTGGATACCCAAGGCTATGTAAAATTAGTATGTGTAACTTTAAAAATTTTCCAACCTTTTTCATTTTGTGATAACATATTAGCATGGCTACATGCATATGTAATTTTTTTTTTTTTTGTAAAATTGTAATGTTCTTATTGCCTATTTAAAATAATTAGTACATTAGCTTTAGAAAGATGAAAATTAATTTGAAAACTAAATTCTATAGAAATGCAGTTACAACTTATTGTGAGCAAAAATTTGCAAGTGCTACTGTAAAAAATGAATTGTATTACAAATGAAGAAAATGTTGTTATTTGAGAGAAACAGAATTTAGGTAATTGAATTTTGAAGGTTCATTGATATTTATTCACACTTTCATGTTTGTTTTTAAACTCAGTTCATCAGATTTGTATATTTTGTGGAATACCAGCTTTAACTTGTATAATAATTTTGCTGTGTTAACAAAAGAGGAGGAAGTAATTTAGGATTTAAAAGTGCTGTTTCTTCTGTTATTATTTGTTAACTGCAAGCATTGATTTGAGATGACTGCAACTATCAAATAAAGATAATTATTGTTATGTAATAATTAAATTTAAGTACTGTGACTTTATTACTAGTGAGGACTTTTTTTTTCATTAAACTGATAAAATACAAAATAAATGTCTTTGTGTATTTGTGTGGTTTTATCCAGAATACAATTGCCTTTTTGCAGTTTTTAACAACAGTTATTCAAATATATGATCTTTTGCAGGTAGATTTTGGTTTTGCAAAAAAATTACAACATGGTCGTAAAACATGGACATTCTGTGGAACTCCTGAATATGTAGCTCCTGAAATAATTTTAAATAGAGGGCATGACATTTCAGCTGACTACTGGTCTTTAGGTGTTCTAATGTTTGAACTGCTTACTGGAACGTAAGTTTTTAATGCTTTAATGTTGTATGAAATATTTTAATTTTTGATTGTTTTTATTATTTTATGTTGGGAGAAAGATTAACAGTTTTGTCCCAACTAGCATTGCTTGCAGTTTGCATATTACAAGGAACTATTGGTCTTTTCTGATTATGTGTACCTCCCTACCAAAAAATCACGAACTATTGGTGACTAATTTCTTGCCAAGCTAAGACATAAAAGACAACAGTCGTTGTAAAATTTAGTTGGCCTCTAAGAATTAGATAAAATAACTACCATCTAACAAAATTATGAATACAACAAACACTAACCTCTTTTTTTTGGCACTGTTCATATACATAGCAATGAGTTTTAGCTTCAGAAACATCAGAATTGAAGAAACTCACCATCACACACAACTTGGTATTGTGCACACTGTCTGTTCTCCCCGTGCACACAGAGATCTGTTTTCGCTTACAAAATGTCAAAGAAATGTAGAAATCTGGCATTGGCACACAGATTTTGATCCATTAAATTCAATTATTTATAAAGTGCAACTTCATGGAATGCAAGTTTTTGTATTCTGTGCTCTTAGGCCAAATTAGGTAAGATAAGAATGGGGTTTTTATGTGTTAGAATTGGCTGAATCGGAATCAGTGGTGTTGGTACAACAAGCATTTTGTATGAAATACTGAACATAGAGACTCAGTCACAAGACAATTTATGTGTGCTACAAGTTCAAAGAAACCGAATGCTTCCGTAATAAGCAACAAAATGATCAGCTGGGTCCTCATGCAGAAACTATAAGTGATGTACAGGAAATGCTTTTGAGGAGCTTGACAAAATTTGTGCAAGCCATGAACTTGGGATTTTACTACCAACGTATGATGAATGCTATGCAAAACTCTGCGTATGAAGCCATACCGATTGCAAATTGTGCAAACGCTGACTTCAGAGGATTGCATTTCTTGTATGAACTTTTGCATCAATGTCCAAGCCGATGATTCACTGCTGCAGAAAATAATTTTTAGTATGACTCCACCTTTCACTTGTCTAGCAAGATAAACCACTGTAACATATACATATGGGATACTGAAAATCCTCATGCAAATACTGTCGTGATTCCCTGAAAGTTAATATATTCTATGCTGTTTTCTCCTCATGTGTCTATGTGCCATTTTTTTTCATGGAGTAGACTGTTACTGGTGTAGTGTACATGAATATGCTACAGTTGTAGTTAATGCTGCAGCTGCGTGAACATGACGATGACGACTTCGTTTTTCAACAAGATGGAGCTCCACTCTATTTTCTGTGGGATGTGCATGAGTACCTTAACACACAATTACCTCATTGTTGGATTGGACGAGCTTCCGAAGATGACATATCTTTTTTCCCATGGCCCCCATACTCAGTGGATTTAACTTTATTTCTTACCCCCTTTGCCACATGATTTAGCAGACCTGTATAAAAAGGAAAACACATGCTGTCAATACCATTAATAGTACCATGTTGAATAGAGTCTGGCAGGAACTGGACTATCGCATTGATGTGTGTCATATGACCAAGGATTCACACATAGCACACCTGTAACTGCTGTAAATAAAACTAGAATTTTTTCTGTATTTATAGCAAATTATTTTATTCTGGTATTTATCTAATTTTGGAATTAATCTAAAATTATTTAAATTTTACCTTCTCCATGTTGGGGAGAAAAACCTGCAAACAAAAGATTGTAATCTATTTTGCTTCATTGATGTTGTTTTCATAGTTTTTTGATAAGAAAGGCTTATTTTTATCACCCTGGCAATAATAATTTTTTTCATAGTTTCATAGAAAAAAATCTACAAAGAGCTGTATCATTAACAGGGAGCCACAATGTTATAAAGAATAAACAGTTAGTCATCAAAAAAAGACCATCTACTGCATAAATCCAAAATACCATAATAAAGTAATCAAAACTGAGCTGAGGGAAGTATTCAAAATAAAGCAATGCTAAAATCTCTGTTAAGAGTCATGAATCAAAACTTACGAAATCCTATTTAATAATAGATCGGCAATGATTAAAAAGTTATGGAACACTGGTTATTGGAAGTAACCAGCTGTGTAGCCTCATAATTTTCTTTATTTGTTCTTTACAAGTGAATTTTCTTTAAAAACTTCTTTGCAAAAGATTTCTCAAATATTGTAAACTAAGTGACTGGAGTAGAATGATAGGGATGTCTTTTTATAAGGAATGCATTTATGAAGGGTTTTTTTTTTCTTAAATATAGCTTACATTCATATTACCCATTGGGAAAACTGCATGCAGCTAATTCATTCATTTACCAATGAAGAATTGCCAGTATTCAATGGTCTTATTCAGTAAATCTGTACTAAAATAATACAAAGTCATTAAATTATAAATGACAAAGTTGCATGCATTTAAATTATCAAATGATATTGTTGAAGTGCTTTTCTGATACATTTGCAGATGAAAAAGTGCTTTTTATGTCATCTAGTTTTCATATTTAATTTAGGCAGATGATCCTTAGTCAATACGAGTTTTGAAAGAAAGTTTATGATGATCACTGTATAAAATTCATAAAATATGTAATTTTGAATTAGAGCTTTCTTTAAAGAATAATTCTGAAAATATGTCTCCCTCCTGAAGGTAATTTTGACATTATCAAAACAAAGTGGTCAATATGTAGCAGAGTCATTTAAATATCTTGCACTCAATGAATTCTGTTAGATTACCAAGGAACTTATTATTCACACTGCCTGCAAGTATTGCCATTCAAAAACTTATGAACTCTGTAATTTAAATATCTTGTAACCAGGAAAATAGCCATTTCTCAAAATATTGCTACTGTGTGTGACAAAATAATTTTATCTTTAAAAAACTGCAACTGCTTAATAAACTGAGTGATTTAAAAACAATAAATATACTTCTTAATATTAAATTTTCTCAAAGTAAAAAATCCAGACATTCAATACTTGGAATGATCTTATATTCAGACCTCCATACCATCAGCAAATTTTTTTTTAAAATTATTATTTTTTTTTATTTCCTTTACAAGTTCTTGGAATGGATAATAGAATGCGCAAGAAAAAACAGATTTTTCATAAAAACAATTTTTCTCCTATCTAACCGAGATTCTTTCTTGTCACTTTCAAACACTTGCTGTTTTAAAGAATTGTACCATGGCTAATGATCCTACATTGATTGATATTGTCTATGATGAGAATTTTCAGAACAGCAATTCCAGGGCTTGGCACATTACATATGGCAATTATAGGGCTTGACATCAGCGCAAAAACCGAAACAGTTTAAACAATTTAATTTTAAAGTAATGTTTAATAAAGTAAGTAAATATTGAGTTCTTTTTGTAAATTTTGATTCCCTGAAGGTCATAAGTACTTCATTATTTTAGAAACGACTATTCATATTTTCGATTTTATAATTTCTACATGTCATCTTATTGAATTTAAACTGATCATCTAAAATTCAGAAATTTCTGAAATCCATAAACACCAAAGTACCGACAATTCTGAACCTTGGACTGTGTATTGTATTTAATTTGAATTTTTTTCATGAATCCCGTACTCTATTTTAAATGCAGTCCAAAAAAAATTTCTGGTATGTTACAAAAGTGATAACAATTTCACATTAATAGTAGCAATAATAACTTAAATGTTTAAAAAAAATTCTGTTGCTATTAGAAAAGCAGGAGTTATAGCCTTTATGCCAGCAATTGAAGACATACATTGTGGTAGTAATTAAACTAGGGAAATACACAAATGTTGAAGTGCATAAAAGTAAATTAATGTAAGGCACATGGTTAAAGAGCAAATGTGTATCAAGGGAATGAAGGAAAAGTTTACGTGAAACTGTATGCTTTGGAAAATTTTTTGTAAATCGTGTAAGTTATTGTTATTATTCGGGTCTAGTGGGTGAAAACCTTCATTCATTCAGCATACATTTATTAAAATAAGATATTTTAAAACAATCATTTTAATAGCTTTTAAAAATGTATTTGATCTTTCTCCTTTTATTTAGGCCACCATTCACAGGACCTGATCCAATGAAAACGTATAATATCATTTTAAAAGGCATCGATGCCATTGAGTTTCCTAGAATAATTTCAAGAAATGCAATGGTACTCATCAAGAAGTTATGCAGGTATGTAATTTTTTAAAGTGTTTCTTTATTGTGAAGATTTTTTATATATTTTAAGAAACAAACGTGATGTTAACTGCATATACAGGGTGGTTATAAAACATCTTCTGTGATATATGAAGCACTAGTTGCCTATCTGCTCAACCAAATGAAATTTCAGATATGGTTATTTGAAGGTATGCACTTGAGATTGCAATGATTTAAAACAATAGAGCTCTCACAGTTGCAGTGATGGGGATAATTATGAAATTTATGAAGGGCAATACCCATTTTTTTTCCTGTGAAAATTGATCTGTGCACTAAAAAACCATAAATGATGTTGAAACAATACAACATATGACAAAAACTACCGGCATAAAACATTTGCAGAAAAAAGCATTTTAAAGAACCAATGATAACACTAGAGGGGGAAAACTTTATTTGGAATTGCAAGTTTTCAACATCTTCACCTCTGTAGACAGTAAAGCACTGCATGTGGAAATTGTTGACAAGAACGATGAACATAGCATTGCAGGAGAAATCTGTATAACTTCATGTTTTATGGCATCTTTAATTCTGAAATATATCATGGATTTGATATGTACACCTCAGATTTCTGATAACAGCAGAACCAGAAATCATCAGAAGGAGATCAGGGGATCGTGGTGGCCACAAAACTGCAAAGCTTGAGTGTAAAGTGACTCTACCTTGAAATGTTGTACATGCTGAAAACTTGTAATTCAAATAAAAGTCTTTCCCCCTTCCCTCTCTTGTGGTGACACCGGTTCTTTGCATTTGTTTTACACCAGCAGTTTTTGTCATATGTGTACTATTCCAATGCTAATATATGGTATTTCAAAGTATGATCAGTTTGCGCAGGAAAATTAGGTGGTGTCATTAGAAAATTTCGAAATTTTTCACTGTAACCATCACTATGAAAGCTCTGATATTCTAAGTCATCACAATTTTGAGAGCATACATTCAGATAATAATATCTGATATTTCATTTCAGTTGGTTGAGCAGATAGACCACCAGAGGTTTTTAGGACCAGCCTTTACCTCAATGGTAACAAAAAATATATACTGTACATATTTTTGCATCAGATTGCTAGAAAATAATATTTTATTCCAATGTATAAATTGCTTTTTGATTGTTTGGTTGTTTACCCATCTCCTCCTTTGGTATTTTTCCAAAATATATTAGAATACTTAAGTATATTTTTATTTTTTCAACAGAGATAACCCTGCTGAAAGAATAGGCTATCAAAAAGGTGGCATTCAAGATATCCAAAAGCATAAGTAAGATATTTTACGCTGTAATATAGTAAACTTCTTATAAATCACATGTCTTTGGACCAAGATTTGTGCAGATTGTAGGATTTTGGGACTTATAAGCTGTGCCTGAGTTTTGTTTACATTTTTCTTTTTTAAATTCTTATGATAAATTTGAATTATTGGCAAGTTAATCAAAGGATATTTTAATAATTTTTAAGTAAGATTTATTAAATGTAGTACTTATATATTTTTTAAGTCATATGCTTTCTAGGAAAATAATACTAGTACAAGGAAAAAACATAGTCAGGAGAAAAAAGGGAAATTTATTGAGGAAGTAAAAATCTCTTTTGTATAAAGGCATTTTATGTAAAAACAAAAATTTTATATTCTCCAAGGAAATTACTATCAAAGTAATTTCATTAAACTCTTAAAGATGGTAAACATAAATAAATGAAATAAACAGATTGTTTATAAAACTGCTGGCAGTATGGTTTTCCTAAAATTGATAATTCTCTGTGATTACTTTTAATACATGTGCATCTAGATTAATGGCAGAATTTACAACTGTTAAAAAAATGCGAGAATTGTAATTTTAACTTATTAAAGGAAACGTTCTATGTTTTATGAAGTCTGGTTAAAATGTTTTCTATTTCTAATCCTAGAAATGTCTGTAAGAGTGCTATTTTTATAAAGTCTCTACTCACCGTCAATGTAATTATGCTTACTTGTGTGGAATTTAAACAAATCAGCTTGAGGTACATTTAAGCTAGAACTCTAAAGTCTGAAAAATTGTGAATAACGCAATTATTTATGCATGTTAAAATTATTTAAATACAGAATTAATTTTGAAACATGACAAAATATACTCCCAAATTAAAAAATGTTAATTAAAAAATTTGCAATTTTACGGTCCTTATTTCCTGCAAAATGTACATGCACAGAAAATGAAAAGTGGTAACTGCAATGAAATAAATTCATTTTTTCAATTAAAATATGTTCCAAATATATACATTTTTGTTAAAATGTATATTTTCATATTTATGTAAGAAAAATTATATTTAAATTCACCAGGCTGAATTTTCTAAAAAACTTTTGTTCTGTATAATTTTTATTTCAATAAAGGAACTAACCTTTCTTATTATTTGCAAAAATAATAGTAACATATTGAATTCTTGTACATAAAACAGATGCTTCAACTATTGAACTATTGAAACAATGGGAATAAATTCAGAATTAATTCAAGTATACTTCTGCCCTTAACCACTCAATATTGTTCCTAAAATTCTTTAAAAAACTATCAATTTTTCTTTGTTTCTTTTAATGTTTCACAAAATTTGGATCTGATTAGTGTCATCAGCAACATATTTATTATTGTGATTTTTTTTTTTTTAACTTTGATGTAAAATTTCCTAAAACTTGAATATTTTTTCTTTTGACTTATCCTGTTTATGACTTTCTTCATGTATACAAGCTTAACATGAAAGCTGTTATATTTATAAAATCAATTATAAAAGTAAATGTATGCTACTTTATTATTTGGTAATTTTATTCACATAAAATTACATATTGGCTCATAAATATTGCATTTGTAAGATTATTATTTTAAATGAACTAGTTATCATGATTTGGATCTGCTTTAATTTCTGCTTTCCGTTTCCTCACCTGAATGCAAATAAGATGGCCAGTGTATAAACTAAGGCTTTAGGAGTTTAAGGCAGAGCATGTTTCTGGCTGCACATGCACACTGTTTTTAGTTTCTGCCAGCTGTGATAACTGTAATTATTTGGGTTTGTGTTATTTTACTGCTGACATTTTGACTTTGGTGCTCCAGTAGAAGTGCTGATCCAGCTTCGAGTATTATTTAAACTACTGTGGTCTTTGACTACTACTGCATATTTTAACTTGAAAGTGACTTTTCTGTGTAGTTACATTACCATGAGCTGTGGCTGATATTGTTCGCATAAGAGAGTTCATTTATGTCCTAAATTCTTTTTAAATAAATAGGTTGTTTAAACTTTTCGATGACTTTGTAGTTATTCTGGACATAGTGATAATTTGTTTAACATCTTGTTGGGGTTATTGGACTAATTAACCAGTTCCAGATCAATTAAAACCCTGCACATTTTCAAAATTTAATCATTTTTCTTTGTGTACTAAATCTTGAAACAGGATATGCTTAAATTCAACATTGCAATCCTGCAAAAGAAATGAACACGAGGAAAAATACTCACTTAATTACATCCAAATTCATCAGTAAAGCTACTACTCATTTTACAAAAATATTTGATGAAATCGAAGTTAAAATGAGCTGCACTAAACATATGTTTTGTCTTGTACAAAGTTATAAAACAAGTAGTTGTTAGTGCAAAATCAAATTTAGAGGACATGTGATGTCATCTATTGCATATAGTTAAAATAGATAAGGGATGATAAAAATGCATAATACAGTTTTTGCTGATTCATTGCAAAGCCCATAAGACATAGGGTATGAGCAAATCAGTTTGCAATGACTGCCTTTATATGTGCCAGACATGATAATTGAGAGGTTAAGGTGTCTTAGATTCTACTTATTAAATCTGTTATGCAGGAGATACTTAACTATGGCCATCTTCTTCACTCCATAAAGAAGTAGTAATTGTTTTGCTAGTTTAGAAATGTTATTTCTCGAATAATTTCACTTGTAAATTTATGTTATTTTGTACCTAAAAATTGGCATTATTTTTACAGGTGGTTTGATGGATTTTATTATGAGGGACTTAGAAACCGCACATTAGTGCCACCTATTATTCCTCAAGTAAGTTCCATTATTTGCATATATGTTGTCAGATATGTTATTTACATATATGTTCTTCAATCTTGAATTATTCTGTTATTTATTTACTGAATGACTTTATTTATTGACTTAAAAATATAAAAATGTCATATTTTCAGACAACATAAAATTCAGCCATTAGGACAACTGCAATTTTTTTCTTAGCAATTTTTTAACCACTTCTCAGTTCAGTAAATTTCAGAAAACCATCCAAATATTGTCTATCTTTTTAGTACAAAATTTGGAATAAATTATTGCATTATAATAAATTATTAATTATATGCAGAAAATCATTCATATGTCAAAAATAAAGTATGCATATAGAGTGAAAATTACAATTACCCCTGTAATTGTGGCCTTTTGCTCACACACAAGTATGAGTAGTAAGCTTATTTAACATAAATTACGCATGTAATGCTGAAGCTTTTAACACATGCAAGTAGTAATAAACATTTTACGTAGCTTTACATAGCTATTTATTATATCTCTGTAAATATTAGCTACAACTATACATTTCTTTTTGGTATGGTCTATTTTAAAACAAGAAATGGTACAGGAAGGATTTTTATTTAAATATGTCAATCAAGGTATGAATGGAAATTAAAACATCACCTTAACCTTCAACAAATGCAACACAATGTGTCTGAAAGAAAGTAGATGTGTCATTACAAATCCAGTAAAAAATAAATTAATTAAATAAATAAAAAAGAAAAGAAAGAAAAACTCTTCAAATGTGTTCTTATGGTCAGGCAACACCATCTAGAAACAGAAAAAGTAAACTAAAATAAATAAATGAGATGCTCTTACCACATATGGGCAAATCAAACTGCACAAAAAATAGCTGCCCAGTAAGAGATGGGCAAAACAGTTAAGTGGTTAATGCAATGTATTTATAATATTGAAAATAGCAAATGTTATTCATTTACGATGCACTTATTCTTTGCAATGCATAATAATTACATGGCATAACCATTTTTTGGCTTAACTTTATCATTTTTAACTATTTCTGATTTCTATATTTCGAATTACCATGTTTACCATTTGAATGTAATAAAGTTAATTTATTTTCAATATGCTGTTTATTTCCAGTGTGTGATATTTTCTCGTGAAACCATTTTTCTATAAAATGAAGAGAAAAAAAAAAAGATGAAAGATAATTTTTTCCTCCATTTTAATTCAAAATAATAGTTCAAGGCTCCAAGTATTTCTGTGGGCGTGAAAATTAGCTTAAAAATACATTTCAAACATTCTGATTCTGAGTTCAAGATGTACCAGCAGCCAAGTGATAAAACAGCTAAGCACTGTTAATTCAGCCATCCTTCAAATTTTAGTGAACTGACTAGTTGCATACGAGTTTTTGTGGTTTTCCTCATATGTAGGTCATTCAAATATAAACGAGCCTTTTGTATTGAAAAAAAAAATATTTTACAAGAAACAGCTACATTTCTACAAATTATTTTTCTATATAAGTCTCTTCTTTTATTATACATTTTTCTCAACGTTGTGGTAAATTTTTCATTCTGTTCTCATAGAATGAAGTTGAATGGGTATCTAACCAGTTGCGCACAAATGTTTCCACTTGATGGTTGGTCTCAAATCGCTTGCCTCCAAGTGCTTCTTTAAGAGGTTCAAACATGTGAAAATCACATGGCGATAAGTCTGGACTGTAAGGTGGATGATCAAGTGTTTTCCGGTTCATTTCCACCAGTTTCTGCTGCGCTGCAGCTGCTAAGTGGGGCCTGACTTGTTGCGGAGGAGCAACACCTCACGGATGGGATAATCTCGTCTTTTGCATCGATACTGAAGCTTAACCTGATCCAAGAGACTGCAGTAGTAGGTTGCATTGATGGTCTGACGTCCATGTAAGAAATCTACCAGTAGGACATCCCTCCCATCCCCCCCAAAAAACGTGCCAACGCTTTCCCCCAGACAGTCGAGTTTGGACTTTCATGGGGTTTTCTTCGCCTTTTTTTTCCACTCCATAACTTGCATGCTTTGATTCGAGGGTGTAATGATGCGCCCATGTCTCGTCACAGCTGACAAGTTTACCCTTCTTCTTCAGAACGAGTTCGAAGCAATTAAGAAATGCGAACTCATGCAGCTTTTTAATCATCATTCAGCAACCTTGGAACCCAACGTGCTGAGATTTTTCTGAAGCCCGACTGCTTTCTGATGATTGATTGGACACTTTCATAGCTGACAACAAGTTCTTCCGAAATCTGAAGCACTGTGAAGTGTCGATCCCGCTCGATAAGCTCACGAATACATGCAATGTTTTCATTAGTCACACTGGTGCAAGGACAATGTGGATGTGCTTGATTTGCAACACGTTCACGGCCTTGCTTGAATTCGTTGCACCAAACCTTCACTCTCGGCTGTGATAGGGTAGCTTCCCCAAACTGGGCAAGCAGTCTGCGGTAAATTTCGGCTGGTTTCACGTTTTCACAGACGAGGAACTATATAATTATGCATTGCCCAACAGAGACGGGCACACTGCTGTCTCTCGTCGTAAGGGCTACTAACTTAAGCACTGGACAAGCCGGCTGATGTGGTTTCCCTACTCTAGGTATCCTCACCTAATGACTACAAATGCCCAATCACACACAAATACCCTTCCCCACTCTCAGCCACTAAAGGCTTGTTATATTTGATTGATCTATGTAATATAAACATGACCTAGTTTCCCTAAAAAGTCTTCTACAAAGGCATCATTCATCTCAGGCAATTAGTCTTCAGTGGCTTTGCAATAGTCTAAATGTTGAGCTCGAGAAAATTACAAAGCCTACTGTTATTACCTAATTTATATGAGCATTTTGAAGAGTCAAAAATCTTTATTTGAAATTTTAGATACAAAAAATAGTGTAAAAGTCTCTGCTAATTTTATTAGGTCACAGATTGGTCTAAATTGTTTACAGATACAAGTCAATAAATTCTCAGTCAACTTTAAGAGAAGAAAATAGGAACACATTACACTCACACTTCATTCTTGGAAGAAAAAATTCCAAGTTTCAAGCATTCACCACTAACTGACATTTGAAAGAATGTAAATATTTCTGTCAATTTTATGTTATAAGTGCATGCTTAACTTTATTTTAATTTTCTGTATATATTTTTTTTTCTTTTCTTTTCTCAGGTACGAAGTCCTGTTGATTACTCCAATTTTGATAGATATCCTCCAGATTGCGATCCTCTTCCTCCTGATGATTTATCTGGTTGGGATGCAGATTTTTAAGAACTTCAGTTTTAGAGATTTATAATTATTTCAGTTTATCAAATTAACTTATAGGTCAAATCAAGGTGCCATAATGGCATATCTATAGTACAAGCTTCACATCAAATACGTGTATTTCATATTGTGCAATAATCAGTCATATGCCACAAAACTGTAAAACATGAAGATTTGAATTTATTTCATTTTCATGAAAATTAGTAATATTTGTTATAATGTGTGACACTTCGAGAGCAGTCTATTATTATCTTTTACAAATCATAAGAAATTCTGTATTTAAAAACATGCTTTATTTAATGTTATTGAAAGTAAATTTAGATTTGTATGTGACAATAAATTTAATTTACTCTCGGTTTCTCAATATGAGTTTTTGAAATTTGCAATGGAAAGCCATGGTGTATAAATTTATGCTGGAATAAATTTTTTAAAATAATTATTGCATAAATTATAATACAATATAATTTGCTACTTGACAGAAAAATATTTTGTTAATCAAAAAATATTATCATCTTCCTTTAGGGTTGCATAAACATTTGCTGTGCATACAGGGCCGATGCAAGAGCCAGGTGCACCTGCATCTGGTGGCAAAAACTAAGGACAGGAAAATTTTTAGAATTTTGGGAGGACTGAGTGGCAGAATTTAGGATTCATTGATACTACACTGGGCAGCAAAAACACTAGCTCTGGCCCTGTGTGAACATCCAAATTATTTATTAAAATCTTTACAGTGATTTTTTAAGAATTTTTTGTTGCATTATTAATGCTTTATTGCAGGACTTTAACATGGCATAGTATAATTTATCTGTAAAAGTTCATGAGGAAACTTTATCTGTAAAATCACCAAATTTATCTGTAAAAGTTCATGAGAAAGTAGAATTCTTTAATTTTCTTAGTAGCTAGCACACTGAAATGGAACTAAAATTGATTATTATCATTAATTTAAACAGCTAAAACTGCCATTTTCTTTTTAAAATGTAACTCATAATTACACTCATGAAACACTTTTAATTATTTTTATCAAGTTTTTCATTTTAATTTATGAAAACAGAATAATTTTTATTTAATATGAATAATTTTT
>KK119052.1:67172-99381 GCA_000611955.2 Stegodyphus mimosarum | reverse complement strand
AAGGATTGTATTATGAGTTTTTTAATGCATATAAAAAATAAGGAAATACTGTTGTGAGTAATTGCTAGTAAAATATCCGTCCTTCCTATCGAAAAGGTATATATAATTTTTGTACATGTTTAAACTGCCTCTAAAGTACTTAAATTATTGTAAATAATTTTATTTCTTACATATAGAAAGTATATAAGTGATAGGAGGTATGTTTAAAGTAGAGTTAAAAAGTGGTATAAATTTGTTCCAGTTTGTTAAACTAATATATAATAGTATAAAATATTAAACATTTTCCAAATGTGGTATCCTGAATTTTTGTTTTTCTTTAAATAATCTACAAATATAAACTCATGGAATAAAATTCGTAAAATGTTAAATTTTTTCATAATTGTTTTTCAAGCTGTGTTCAAGCATAATTTTTTTTCAAGCTTAAATTATGAAAAGGTTTGAAATTATGAACACATTCCTTCTCCACAGCTGTGTTTAAAAAAAGTGTATGGAATATATTAAAATATAATTATTATACATATATGATTTTTATTATCTGTTGAACCTCATTTTGCTAACAAAATCAGTTATTCATATGAGTTAAAATAATTTTTCATGTTCATCTTCTGTTTGTTAAACAATGTATTCTTTTCTTAATCAAATAGTTCTTTAACATATTAATTTCAAAAACTGCAGTAAGGGAAACACTACAGTATTTGATGTGTATTTTTAAACAAATCTGTTCTGGAAATCTTATTTGGCTATGAAAAGTGCCGATACAAACCTAATATAATAAATGCTACATGAGAATTAGGTGTGATGCCATGTTTTCCTTAAACAATATAAAAATCCTTACATCTCATAAAAAAGTACTTTTTTAAACTTCAAGCAATGTATTTTTCTGAATTATATATAAAGTAAATAAAATTATATATAAAAGCTTTATTCTTTGTTTATCAAATTGTGTTGATTTTTAAATGGTATATATTTGTTGTTCATTTTATAATTTAAAAGAAATCTTCTGATTTACTGTATAGAGATTGCATAACATTTAAATAAATATATTTCGATATTGGATGTGATTTATTACACAGTTCTTTTTAATGATCATGATTCCTTCTAAAGATTTTTAGTTTCCTAAATCACCCCTGATATATTTTGTAAATAATGGAAATTTAATCATATTTACTATGCAGCTACATTTAATTTTCTTTATGCATAAACATGACTACATTAAGGACTATTTTGCACTAATAGTGTCTTATTTATTTCTTAGTTTGAACATTTTTTAATATAAATGTAAACCTATAAACCTGATTTATTGTGTTGTAAAATTTAATGTAGCTAGAAGAAAAAAAAGTCTTATAAAAATAGCTGGAAAGATAGTTGAATGGAATGTGCCTGGTGTATTTAATAACATTTATGTTTAATTTCTAAAATTCAGATTCTTTGATGACAAAATAGTTAAAAGTAAATAATCTGAATACTTTTTGTATATCTGTTATAATAATGTATTTAACCTTTGACTCCTGTTTGTAAATTTTGCTCAAAATGAAACAGCACAGTTAGTGCTTGTATATAATGTATAATCAATGTGTTGTAATTTTGTCTTACTTGAAAGATCTTAAATCTAGAACTTTTATGTGAAAAATAAAGCTTTTATTGAAATGGATAGAGACTGAGTCTCTAGTGTATGCCTTGTGAAGAAATTTATACTTATATAGTTTGAAATTGATATTCCTTTATGTAGCTTATGGTTTTCACTAATGAATAATAATGCAGTTGATATACATATTTAGTTCTGGTATTAATGTAGTATAGACCAGTCTCTTTCACTTAAAACGTAAAATATAAGTCAGTAGATCATCTATATTTGCTATTTTATGGCATATAAAAATGCCATTGTAAGTTTTTTTTTTTTTTTTTGCTATAGTGTGTAATTCGGTAGTAAGGAGTTAAGCCCCTTACTACTTTGTTTTCCAGTACTGAGTGAACCCCTTTGTTTTCCAGTACTGGATGAATTGTGTAAGAAAATATCTCTTTATATATTCAGCAGTTAAATTGGTTTTATTTTATCTACTTGTCATTTAGCTATCAAAATCGAGATATCTATGAACTCTTATAAGCAGTAGCCATACAACAAAACAAACAAAGAAAAAAATCTAAGTAAATTTGTGAGTTTTATTTAAACAATTAGAAAAATGTTTTTCTTTCTAAAGTAAATAATATACCAACAATATTCTCACATGTAAAATGTATGCTTTCATTCTGCAAATAACAGTTGCTAGGAGATGTATCTGTGTAATTCAATCATAATTCCTCATACAAAGAGCTAAATAAAAGTTGCACAAAGAATGTGACATATAAGAAATCTGTTTTATTATGCAACAATTACATACAAAAAATTAAATACAACAAATTTTTATTTTACAATAACAAACTTATCGGAAAACATGCATTAAAATGTTGACTTACAACTTTCATTTTATAACAAATTTATACAGTATAGTGGATATAATTTATTTTTGAACGCCATCACTGTATGTGTGCACTCCAAACTTTTTTATACATTAGTTTGTGATCACAGAATGATAGCAAATGTAAAATGAAAATTAAGAATGAATACATAAGCTGCAATTAACCATGTGCAGAATAGAAATATAAATGGTACCAATACATATCATTCTCTCGTCAGTCTCAGCCATCATGCCTGTATAGGTATGCTTAGCAGTATTGTCACACGCTTGTTTTCCGATTAATTAGTCATTTGGAAATGCTTCCAAGATATTTTCAGTAAGGAGACTTCATGTCCTGGTAAAATTAAATGTTTGCCATTTGAGAGAAGTATTTGCTGCAAATCGATGAAATATATGCACAGCTATATTTTGAATAATTTAGCCTTTCTGTTATTAAATAAGTGCACAAATCTCAAGTGGCATTAATTGGCAACAAAACTAAAATAAATTTTTTTAACCGTTTGGCTTTGTCATTTTAAAAAACTCATTTTAAATGTACGGTTTAATAACCTGTGTATAAATTTCTGGAATGTAACTCTTAAACTAGAAGGCCTACTAGAACTGATCAGTTTAAAACTACTTCGGATATTAAACTGAAATCTTCATACATAGGTCAGATTGCATATTCGTCTTGTAAGTTTTTTGGCTCTTCAATGCCTAGTTCTTCAAAGCATTTGTATTTGTAATCTAAAATTTTCAGATTGCATTAGTTTTTAATAGCATTTTAATGCATTTAAGAAAAAAAGGGACAAAATTTGGATTTTTGCTAAGATGAGGGTATGTTACAATAAAACGATAAAAGAGTGAGAAGAGGAATATAAATATGAAACAGCACGGGAAAAATACATTCTTACATTGAAGGTATTATTGCATAAATCAATAAACACTCACTTTATATGTGCATTATTTACTGTATAATCACAAAGGATCAGTACAATTTGCAAGCAAAAGAGTTTCCCAAATTCTTTTGCCTTTTGTTTGTTTTATTGTTTCAGTTGTGTAAATAACTGTTTACCAGAAAGCGCTAACAGCCGTTCCTTTAAATTTCATTTTTCTTTGTAAGCAGGGCAGTTTAGGTTATTTCTATTTTCGATTTACGTCTAGGGGTCGCAGTCCCAAAGAATCCTATGTTACAAAAGCTCCCCAAGTCATTAATTTTTGTTTGAAAAAATATGAAACATGCCATAGGATTTACTATAAGACGAGGCCATCCTAAAAGTTAATTGTGATGCCAGTACCGATGCTAGACCGTCGGACGCCCGTGTGCTGCGCACTATTTTGCCCCCCCCCACTAGGATGGGCCCTGTGTGTTGCCCACCTATCTTTCTGAACATTTCAAGAATGAGCCTCTGGTTACCCATGCATTAATTAGCACGGATAATCGAAAATTCACTATATATTACAAGATTAACTAAGTATACGTTCAGACACACATGTACAAAAAGGGATAAGTCATGTGTACTCAGAGGCTTATTTTTTCTCACCTAATTTATTAAAAGGCCTCCACCATATGAAATATCATAACGTTATATAGCATAATTTTCTTGAATTTGTTTCCGTCTTCTTACTTTGACTGTGCCAGCATATGTCATCAGTAACGAGAGAACGCGCAATCGTTCTAAAAGAAACAGGAAGTCCACAAAGGATCATTTGACATTCGGTCGAAGCGATGCTCCAAGGAATGATTAAACCATGGCAGAGCACAGCGTCAAGAAAACAGTGATGGATCTATACACAACAAAGCGACCACCTGATTATTACAATCCAAATAATCAGGATAATCAATCCAAAATAAATCGAAGATACCAGTGGCCGCAGAACCATTGCTTGGCAATTCAAAAAACAGAGTCTGCGCTTAGGAGAAATATTGTGCCCAGCACCCCTTACCTATATACACCGACAAGTGCATTTGCAGTGGTGCCGAGCTCAATCGACTGAAATCTTTGATTTCAAAAGAATTATCTTCAGCGATGAGTCCCGCTTCGAAATGTGTTACGTTTGGTTTGTTTTTATGTGATTATGCAAAACCTCGAGGGCTACCTGTCTAAGGGGAGGTCTTTCTGAAACCTGCTCGTATATACGTTACACAAGGGGAAAACCACGAAACCGCCAATGCAAGCAGCCCCTTTCGCGGGATTCGAACCTCGGACCAAAACCAGTAACAGTGTTACCACTCGGCCACTGGTGGGCCGAAATGAGTTACGATGACCAAGGATATTTGAAGACGTCCAGGACAGCGATGGAATGCTAACCAAACTGTAGCCCACCACGCAGTCCGACAGTGGAATCGGGAACATCATTTCATTTGACAGTCGAACCCGTCTGGTTATTATCCTCACAGCATGTATAGGAACGTAGACGATGTTTGCCGTTGAGTTGCTTTTCGAAAGAAAAGCAACACATACATAAGCTTCCACATCACATAAGCTTACATTTTAACAGAATAATGCCCACAGAGCAGCACGTTTGGAGTTTGACGAGCAGGGACCTCCTCTTGTCCCAGGATGCTATGGATCTAATTCGATAAGTGGAGAGAGTTTGACAAGACATTCTGCAAAAGCTCATCCTCCACCTCTACGAGTCATTGCTAAGCCAGATAACAGCTTGCATAACGGTTTAGAGGTGAATCAACGCTCTTTTGATTTATCGTAACGTTATCTCCTGTATAAGACATTTAGTTCCTCTTAAATTCGAAGTGTTTCTTTTTTCATACATATGCCTAGTATCTACCGAATTTCGTACCATTCGGGTATATCATTCTTGGTGTTTTTTTCTTTTTCTCCTTAGTGTTAGAGAGTGTATTAGAACAGAAAGTAAAACTGGAGAGTGCAGTTATTAGATTTCAGATTGGCAAGAATACTTGAGCAGTATTTGGAATCATTCTTATGGTTGCAAAAACTCGTCAAGCTTTAAGACTTAAAGCTAAGATTTAAAGACTTACTTAAAGTTTAAGTAAAAAATCCAAAAAAAAAAATTAAGAATTATGAAATTTTTTATATTCTGTCATTTGATTTAATTTTCATCGCTCTCCATCTTTAAGAACCAATAATGAAATCAAATGACACAAAATTTTTATATGGTGTCGTTTCATTTCATTTTAATATCTCTCTTTTAGATCCAAATGTGATTAATCAACTGTATTACTTTAAATTGACATTCTCTTCCACTAGATGGCGCCACTACCATAGACCTAAAATGAATTGTCGAAACTGTACTGTCATAGAAGATTAAAAAAATTAGATATGGTTGCCAAATATGGAAAACTAGGAAGATTAGAGGAAAGTAACGGTTTGATAAGATGAAAGCACTGAAATCCTCTGTTTTATTCTGATTACTTTGGGGGATGGGAAAAAATACGTGCAGAACTTGTTCATTATTTGTGACAAACAGCCACTGCCCCAATTAATGTCGCTTTGCATCAATGCACCTGTGCAGATCTGCATTTTTGTTTTGACCCTCTGGGGATAATCTTGAGTTCCCATGACGTTTTTCTAAAAAAGTGGGATATTTTCGAATTTTTATTTAAAAAATCCTACCTTAAAAATTATATATATATATATATAATATATATATAATTGTCAGTATATATAATTGTATATATATATAATTGTCAGTTACCCAAATTTAATTTAATAACAAGAGCGAGAACTGAACAAAATATAGCAAATGAGAGTAATTAAAGGCAAGCTAAGCGGATTGAGAGGACGAGAGTGCGCTGCGCCTAATAGAGGGACTCCAGATAGTGATTGGCAGCTGACTGGTATGGTAGGTTTCTTTTTTATTATTATTATGGCAAAGCATAGGAGGTCTATGTGCTTAAGGGCAGAGATGCCTTCGTGGAGGAAGGAAAACTGGCTCGTGTGCCAGGATTCGAGGGCACATGGGTAAAATCGCGAAAACGCTCATTCAGCCAGCCCGTTCGCTGAGACTCGAACTAACAGTGTTCAGCGACTTAACCGGCTGGGCCATCATTTTGGCAATTACAGGGTTTTTGCCTGACACAGTACTGCCAACAACAGCTTGGAAGTCAGCTGCTGCACAATAGAAGACCATATTTGGCAATATCTTAACAGCAATTTAACCCGTGAAATTATTGGTAGAATAAAATGGTTAAATATAATTTTTTTCAGACAGTAAAATATCATCCATTGTAAATTTTTTATGTTACTGAAGGAAATGAAAATCTTTGTAGAATATGGGGAATTCTGAGTATTGTAGAGGCATCAGAAAAGTATATTAAGATTCCAAGGTTTCATGATTTGGCATTTTAAAAAAAATGCCGCTGGAGGAAAAAATACTTTATAATTTAATTACATTATTCAAGGTAGTGTTGCTGCTGATAACTGCTGACGTAAGTAAAACGTTCAGTTTAACAGTATACGTGCAGGTATTAATCATATATTTATTAATATTATAACTCGTTATATAAACTTTTATTTTTAATTCATCAAGATATGTCATCAAGGTATTCAGCCTTCCAGCACTTTGTAATTATACGTAGCTGTAGCTCTTTATGCTTAAAACATACATTCTAACTTCCCTTTAATGAACACACACAGAGCCAAAGCTTTTTAACCACTATCCTATCAGAGAGCCTCCACTGAATTGGATTTAAATGATCTCCTGCTTTGAGGACCCAGGTATTCAGCAACTGTGGGTTAATGGTTGATGTTCGCTAAAGTAGGATGACTGTTAACGGAGGTTTGACTGTAATGTACAGTTACGTTTCTGCAGGTTCGGTGGATTTGGAGTGATGATGGCAACATATGATAAAGAATCAGAACGCAATTTATTCGTCAGTATTTCACAGGACAGTTCCGAAGGCACATTTACAGCCGCCAAAAGCTATGGTAAACACGCTGAAACAATCAGCCTTTAGGCTACTATGATGAAGGCAGCTTCACGGCAAAACACTGAGCTTCCGACTCGGTCGATCGCTCTCGAAGCTCAACACACTCAAGATAAAACTCGGCGGTTCACTCTCGCGAAGCACTAACTCGTGACCTACTGCTACTCCACATACAGGCAGGGTTTCTAAAGCTTTTGGCCTGCTTTCGAGAACATTCTGGGCCTAACCGATAAGAATTCCTTCCAGAATGTTCTCCATCAGTCCTTGGCATATCGCCAATTTTGTCACAAAATATCGCCGAATGAGCGATTTCCCGCCAAACATGGCAACCCTAAACCCGCTTTGAGGGGAAACTATCTTACCGCAGCTGGACATTCGTAACGATACATAATTGCTCTATACAGGTACCCAGTTAAAAGGTAGTGAATGATAAATCATCGTCATCTGGATTTGGCGAATGGGTCCCGTTCCTATCCAGTCGACTCTTGATTGGAGGAGAATATAACGGATCTTCTGTTTTTGTGGTATAACTGGTAGCACGTCCGCGTAATAAACGGAAAGTGCGGAGATCAATTTTTTTATGTTTCTTTTTCCGATAAACACCTAATCGCTCTACAATCTGACAACCATGTTACGAAGATTTATCCACATTTTCTTCATTTGATCGTAAACACAAACCATATCTGCGCCCGACAGCAACGCTAGGCATTTCGTAACAGTATTGCTGGGGATTTCGTAACAACAGCCGGGCATTTCCTAATAGTACTTAAGCAAATTAATTGCTTTAAAATGTAGGATGGTCTTTCGTGAAACGTTATTTAATCTTAATTAGAGTTAGTGTAATAACTGTTAAATACTTATAAACTTTTGACTATCTTCCAGATCGTACCAAGAGAGAGTGTGTGTAAGAGCAAAACAATATTTCGCAGATTTCTATGTAATGCAACATTTTGTATAAATGTAAAATGTTGAGTCTCCCGCGGGTGTTGTTGCATGTGGCATGATCTGAATATTTCTCATCAAAGACTGTTGCTTTTTTTTTTTTTTTAATGTCACTGTGATATAGTATCATTCTTAGATTAATTAAATTTCCGAAGATGAAGCTTTATATGGATTATTAACTTTCTATAATTGACGGATTAATTCCTCAAATAATCTACAACCTATCATGATGTTGTTCTATCTGCTTTGCGGGGAAGAAATATTCGCCTAAAAGCAGTATGTAGCTTTATGGCGACGCTAATTGCACTCTTGAACTAGATTAGAGCTGTTTAATATTTTCATAAGCTTTTATTTAGTTCATTCATGAGGCTTCACTATGAGTGGAATTTTGTCATCGATTTTTAAACCTGCTTCCTGTTTAGATATTGAGTTAAAATGTTTTACACACACTGTTTGTCGATGACAACGAAAGGCGGTAAATCGGTTTTTTTCAAAATTGAGTTTTTTTTTTTTTTTGATAATTAATAACTAAATGATTTTTGCACCTATCTTCGTTTAAAGAACAAAAGAAACGCATCAGAATTTTACTGCTTGTGCCATGGAGTAGAGCGTGGAAAACTTTTCAGTGAAACTTTATGAAAATTGTAACTTAATTTCCGAATTTTGGGCGAATGATTGGAAATTCTCGATCTTTTAGACTCACTGATGTTTATGATTTTAAAATTTTCAACTTCTAAAAATATACTGGATATAAAATTTTGAAATTTTCTCAAATCATAAAGTAAACTTTTTGCTTTCTTTTAAAACAAGAATGATAAAAAAAAACAACTATTAATTGAGCGATTTTCTACATTTTTTTTAAATGCACTGCGGTCTCAAGCAGACGGGAGAAAAAAGCGTGTCTTGGTTAAAAGTTGCTTTTGAGTTTGCCATCTTGGCTCACTTAAAGATTGTTAAATACTGGCTATTCGTCCCGAGTTGAACCAGGCGAACAGGTTGGCTGCATGGTTTGTTTTCATGTTATGGTTTTCCTCATGTGTAAGTTGAATACGAACCAGTTTCCCTTGCATATTCCTCCATGAAGGCATCTGTTCCCTCAGACAGGTAACCCGTGTGGGCTTTGCCGTATGCTAATAATATCACCTAACCGAAATTCAAACTAAAAGATTAAACTTGTTTGACTTCTGCAATAAGAGAAAAGGTCGTTTCGCGAAGTTTACAATATGTCGCGCCTCATTGCTGTCAATTCCGGCAGACGGTTATTAATTTTCGAAAATTTGCTCTTCAGTGCAGAAAATGTATACATTTTCATAATGCAAAGCATAAAATGTACACTCTAGTACTCCTCGTATCTTTATGGACGGTCGTTGAGTCGCTTTTGTCAGTAGTCCACTTGGTCTTTCAATAATGTGTGTTTCAGTTTTAGTTATGAAAAAGAAGAATTTGCATTCTCTGTTATTCGATTTTAATGAAGAATGATTGGACTGCGGATTGTAAGATAATATTCGCTCTATGGTTTAAATATCAGTATATTCTTAAGTACTAAACATCATAGGTGAGTTCAAAATCTTTGAAGTTCAATAAATTGTAACATTATTACAAATGCGTTCGTTAACTTAATTTGTATTCTGGTGATGACTGACGGCAGAAATAGAAGTTACAAGGAAGAATTAACATAAATGTAAAGTTTTAGCGAAATTAAACTTTACAGCTTCTGCTTGGAAATGAGCAAACTTTTTTTTTCGCATTTTGGACTTGTTTAATAGATTAAATAACATCTACTGTTTTATCACTTTTGTATAACGTACTCGGTAAAAAGGGTAAGCATTTTCGAATCCTTAAAAGAAGCTTATTATAATTCGCATTTATTATGTTAAATTGTAATAAACAGAACTATTATAGTTGCATGTATAATGAGAATATCTGCTCGATACGAAGCTGAAAATTGTTAAAATTCTGCTCTACCGAATTACAAAAGTGTGTTCCCATTTATATTATAGTCTAAGATCAGATAGCAATTCTCCCTCCCCCCTTCCACATGCACACTCGAATGATTAACATTAAAGTGTCATGTAACTTTACTTGTAGCAATGTGAAGTAACCTTGTAGAGTTATTAGGGTTTTTGATGTTGAGAGATGTGGAAAATATGCAATGCCCTCACCGATCCTGGAACTCTCAAATACGCGCCGAGTGTGCTACCGTTACATCACGGTGGTGGAGGATGAAGAATCATCCTCCACCACCTTTTAGTTCGAGCTCCACTGTAGAGTCATTAGAATATTCTGAAGCAGGAGACATAAAAAATGAGAAATACCCTCGCAGAGACTCGCACCGCGCCGAGACTCGCACCGCGCAGAGACTCGCACCTCGCATACGCGCCGAGTGTGCTACCGTTACACCACGAAAATACGCAAAAAGAGGGAAAATACCTATAACTTTTATGTTCCAATTATATATTTCAACACTGTTCTGTATGGGAATCATTTAATGTGAAGATTTATGACTTTTCGCCTGCTTAAAAGTAAAGTTCTTAAGAGGTAGCAAACTTTCAACCTTGCATTTAAAACCGAAACAAACATTTAAAAATTATTTCCAATGTAACAGTAAGATTTATTTTCCGTTGTCTCGTACGAAGTCCATCGTCCGTACTTTTAAAACATCCCGTCATTTTTAAAATAAAGATCAGGAAATTTTTATGTGAAATAAGCTTTTTATTTTTAACGAGTATCTAGAAATGCTGTTAAAATGAATCTCGGAAAGAAGTAGAAGCAATTCAAAATGAAATATTTGACTTAAAAAAGGCCATTTGAAATGTATGCTCTCCGAAGCGGAGGACTTGTACGTTTGACTTGGGGTCATCACAGTGATATATTATTACTAGCGGCCTCATTTCTCTGGGTAGTTTTCATATGATGTTTCTTAACCATTTTTCACGTTGCTATAGTAACTATCTTAAACATTTTTTTTTTTTTTTTGCTTTGGAATGATTGATATCCACATTTGCTTATAATAATTTTGGGAAGCATTGGTTTAGAGGTGTTTGCTACCAATGCGAGCAATATCATGATATCAGCTTCGGCAAGACGCTCAAGAAATTAATGAAATACTAAGCGTTCACTTCATTTTAATTTGCTAATTAGTAAACTGCAAGAATATTAAAAGGTTTTCTAATTTAGCGATATTATTAAACGGATTAGTATCCAAGTCTCAGAAGAGGGTTTTTAGGCATAATTTGCGTAAAATACCATTGAAACTTCCAGTTATCTTCCAGGTTTTACCAAGTTAGCATTTGTCTTGTAGTTACCATTTACACAGTTTTCTGTACCTAGATTTTATTAAATTTGAAAGAGTTATTTGTATTTCTTGTGAACTTTTCTATATGCTAAGTAGAAAATCTTTTACTTTAAGTATTAAAATTAGAACCGCAGACCTTATAAACGTTCAATGATGAAAAGCTAACACGTAGACAACGCCGATTAGAATGTAAACAAAGCCAACGGGAAGTTAACTTATAGCAACTGCCATGATAAGTGGTGACGTCATACCGTGACCCCCGCCCCCCCGTTTCATGGATTAATTCCGATTACCCAAATTTACCGAAAATCTAAACTCTTTAGATGAATGTAGAAAGCTTAAATACAACAAAGCGATATCGTTAGAAGTTTGATATAATAGGTATCGAAGACGAGAGAATCGTCACACGCATACGCAGACAGCCAGACAGACATCATTGTAAAAATAGTAAAAACATGTTTTGAGGATCTTAATCTGTACTTATTCACTGAAAACTCACTATCGAATTTTTGGACAGAAAACATTGCCTTCTTACTTAGCGAGTGTCTTTCTATCCTTCAGAGATAGCCACCAAGTCCATGCGCGTTTCTTGGGCTCAAAGTCGAGCTAGTATAAACAGTCTTTTATGGGTTTTAAGAAAAATGCCACTTCCGTTTGTCCAATTTTACCCAAAATCTAATCAACTCTTTACATGAATGCAGAAAGCTTAAATACAAAAAAATGGAAAGTTTTGGAAGTTTCATATAAAAGTTATCGTCGGCGGAAATATCATTACATAAATTCACACAGATAGACGAACACACAGACATTATTCTAAAATCAGCAAAAATATGCTGTGGAGACACTAACTCGTGCTTATTCGTTTAAAATTTAGTATCGAATTTTCGTACTGAAAGCATTACGTCCATTACCGATGTTAGCGGAAGGCAAAAAGAATAAAAAATTCTGAAGGATTCAAATTTTAACGTCACACCAAAGGGTTTGCTAAGGTTATATATATATAGATATATATATGTGTGTATTTAAGTGATACGGAACAAAAGAAATAAGGATCGAGATTAATATCGCTTCTGCTGCTAATGTAATTCTTATTCGTTTGGATGATTCACTGCAAGCGAGAGTTGATTGTTTGATCAGAAAATTCGTTAATATTGTCTATTAGAATTCCCCCCCTTTTTTTATCCGTACATTTCGCGATAACTTTTCCAGTTGTTTCTTGAATTTGGTTTTCAACTTAAATTAAAAGATTTTTAATTTGGTTAATTTACATAAAAAGATTTTTAATCTTTCATATTTTGCTGTCACAAAAGCAGGTAGTCGTAATTCGAGAGCTACCTGCATATCAAAACATATCTGGACATGTGTAGTAGAATTCCAGGTATCCGAACTCCTGTTATTCAGAAGTCCATTTACCCGAATCCACACATGTTCCTTTTTATTTCCTTGTGCAAAGTAAAGGAACTGTTGTAATCGCGAAAATTTTCGGGTATCATATTTCAGCGGAAATATCAATTTTGACTGTTTCCGAATCCATTTTGTGTGACGTCTATACGTATGGACAGAATAAAGGAGACTTTTCTTTTTCAAACTCGATTTTGAAATTTGATTGAAAATATATTTTTTCCTGACGTCTACGTACTTACGCATGTATCTCCCATAACTGAAACACGGTTAGCCGTAGAATGTTGAAAATATGCATATGGGACTTCGGATATTGTTCGGAGAACAGCGTTGACACCAAAAAGGGAGAAACAGCTTATTGTGGTATGGAAGGCAATGGTTGCCATTCGATGACGTACTTCCTCTAGGGAGACAGCCGTAATACTTTTCCCTTGCTAAGGGATTATCTGTAGTATTTATTATTGTAGTATAGTAATTAAAGGGAGAAACAGCTTATTGTGGTATGGCAGGCAATGGTTGTCATTCGATGACGTACTTCCTCTAAGTAGACAGCCGTAACACTTTTCCCTTGCTAAGGGATTAACTGTAGTATTTATTATTAGTATTTATTATTGTAGTATAGTAATTAGTATTTACTATTGTAGTATTTATTCTGTAGTATTTGATTATCTGTAGTATTTACTTCCGTTGGCATGATGAAATATCGCCCATACCCGTAAAGAAGCCAAGTTGGCGCAACCAAAGCTGTTCTCCGAACAATATCCGAGACTTCTATAACATCTGGTTATGCATCTCTGAGTATATAGTCATCCTCTGTACCCGGCTTAAAATTACTTACCTTACTTTACCCTGCCTTTGCTTGAGCAATCGTTGGTTATAATCATAATAATTCCAGTTACAAACAAAAGTGTTTTAAATGACGAAAATATTCATGTTTTTGCAATGTCAAATTAAAATAACAATAATAATAATATTTTGGATAAATAACGAAATCTTCCTCAATGCTGTCCCCGACTCCTATACTTATATTTGGGAAAGGTTTATAATCGTTACGAAAAAATAAATTTATAAGAAGTTTGACTCTTGCACGACAAAAAATGACCAGCATATTTAATTTCAGGATTTGCAATTTTTGATGTCATTTTCAATTTGCTTTGAAGGATCGGTTAAATTCGAAGAAATAAATTTAAATGAAGAAGACCGTACGAGGAAGTCATATTGTGCGCATTCTATATATATTCCCTCCTAAGCTATGTGAAATTAAACGTATTAATATGCTTTTGGTTTATACCGGTTTAACTTGAAACTATAATTGTAAAAATAAAAGAAAAAAAAATTTGAAAGATTTCAGATTTTAAATTACATCCAGAGGCGCGTTTTTTTAACGTTTCGTGTGCTACCTTTTTTTTATTAAATATCATGTACTACGTACTCAAACCATAAAATTCAGTTCAAAATCAATATTGCAAAATCAGTTTAAAATGAACATATCTTTAGAATTTCCGTAAGTCTCGTGCGCTGGAGATAAAAATGTTTTTTTTTCCGTACAGTGTTGCCATTGCTCGCTTTGAAATAATTTAGTTTGTTAATCAGAAATTCGTTGAAATGTTACAAAACATAAAATCGATAATAAAGCAAATTTCAAATTCAAAATTAGGGCTTCCAGATGCCCATATTCGCAGTAGGATTACGTCATTCAAAATTCGATGGCTCTAGGTTTTATCACAATGCGAGAAACATGCATACATTTATGCAGATTTTTAATTTTTTAAACTTTAATGCAGAGCGATAACATTTAGTAGCAACAATTTGAAAAGTGAATCGGGCATTCAGAGTGAATCAACGCAAAATCGCAAAACGAAAGTAATAGTCCTTCGGGACTAAATCCCTTTGGACTAAAAACATTCCCGAAAGCGCATTTCCTAACAAAGAATTATTATTATTATTTTTTTCTTTTTCATTTAAATGCTAAATATTGATATTAGATACTGAATGTATATCTTATTTTCCCTGGGAAAGAGCAATATACGCAGAAAAACTTGAATAGCTGAAAAAGAATACCTTGTCTCGTTTTGCCTTCGAACATCAGAAGAGTTAGTAATGGAAATGAGTGTAAACAGTTATTCAATGAAACATCTCGTTACAACGCAAACAGTTTATTCACAAGTGACAGCTGTTGTTTCATCATCTCAAAACAACACTTAAAAATGTAAATAACATAAAATAATATTCATTAATTATCAAATACACATGAAATGCAACTCGAAGCCATTTTTCTCATAAAAAGAACGAGCTCAAAACGAAAATGTAAATAACCTCCACTGTTGCCATACGTAATTTTCAAAATTAGTTAAACAAAGATAATATTAGATAGAGGTTCAACTTGACACACCTGCATCTCGAAATGCAATCTCTTTGAAAATGGAAATTTTATGGAATTTACCATCATAGTCACTGTATTTATCTAATAAAGAGTCTTGAAATCGTTAGAAATCAAATCAAGGTAGCAATCATGCAGAGAAGTATATTATTTAAATTACCTACCTTTCCTTGATTCTCTGCTGTTACCGTTAATTTTTTAAACATTAGTCAAATAAATGTCTTGGCTATTTTATCTCATTATGATACCACATTTAAAATTTATTATTAATTATTAATTTTCCATATTTTACTAGCAATTTTATAACATTTTAATTTAATTTTTAGCTTTAACCATTGGTTTAATGTAATTTATTAATATATGTCTTTATCCAGTTACAGACTGCTTAATTTTAATTATATATTACGTTAAATTTTATTTATATCACGTTTTCATTTTTGTTCACTGCTTTTCATAGTCTGTTCTGGAACTTTTAATGTTAGATATTAAGTGTTTATTACAAATGATATCAGCATTCCCAGCTACGGAGCAAGAATAACTTATTCGTATTTCTTTTACAAAATTAGAGAATCGGAACAAGACCTTTACTGAAGGCCCCATATACTTTTTTTTTTTTTTCCAGGGTAGCGGACGTAACTGATGTCCGTTAAAAACGTATTTCATAAAATAATCTAATCATTGAATATTTTGGCTTTAAAGTTATTAAATAAAAAAAAAACTATTTTTGTGTTAGGTTTCCACTACTTCAATTGACTATGAGTTGAATAAAACATATTCTTATATATTTTAACTCAAATTCTTAAATTTTGAGGAAAATTAATTGAAAGATAAAGCACGCAAAGGTTTTCGGCTTACAACAGGGGGGAGGGGGAAGTGTCATAGGAAATTAAGAATAAAAAATAAACAACAAAAAAAAATTTTGAAAGCTTTCAGATTTTACATTACACCCAAAGGGGCATTTTTTTTAACGTTTTCTGTGTTACCTTTATTTATTAAATATCAAGTTCTTCGCATTTAAACCATAAAATTCAATTCAACAGCAGTATCGCAAAATAATTTTAAAGTGAGCCTATCTTTACAATTTCCGATACACAGTCTCACGCGCTGGAGATAAAAATGTTTTTTCTTTTCGTAGAGTGTTGCCATTGCTCGCTTTGAAATCGTTGAGTTTCTTAATAAAAAATTCGTTAAAGTGTTACAAAATATGAAATCAATAATAAAACAAATTCCAAAATCCACATTGTTGGCTTCCAGATGCCCATATTCGGAGGAATATTGCGTTATTCAAAATTTGATGGCTGTAGGTACCGTTGTTTTATCACAATGCGAGAAACATATATACATTTGTGCAGATTTTTCATTATTTAATTTCTTTAAATATAACACCTTCGATGATATTTGGTGGCAACTGTGTAGCATTCATTATTTTAATTAACCAAATTATTTTTAGTTTGAACTTTCCTATCGAATTCTCAAAGTTTCAGTTGCTGCCCGAATTTAGCGCGAGTGAGATATTTATGCAAATCGCATATATCTGTTAGCAGTTAAAAGGCAGGAGTTAACGAGGGGAAAGACAGAGCCTTGGATTTATCGCCGTAAGGCTGTGCGCGCCAAGATTTCCTCTATCTACTGAAAGTTCGCCTTTATAGGCATTTGCAATTACTAGTGTTTGCTAGTGAAATTCGCATTGTTGCATTTCACTAAGAGTAAGCTTCCCTCGCCGTCCTACGTAGAATTAAGTTAGGGAATTGAATTTGTTAACACACTTTATTTTTATATTATTTTAGTTCAGCCCAAGTAGTGGCTTACTCTCAATTAGAAGAGTTGTAAATATTTGAATTAAAGGGTCACTTTTAAACCCTCCTTCCTGACCTTGTAGTTTTTCAACACTAAAGGACATAGCCTAGATCTGCTCACTGTCCTCCACATAAGGTTTCACAGTTTATGCTCACGAAAAGAGTCAAGAGATTGAAGGAGAAACCTTACACTGGCGCCCGAACAACTAAAAGGATGGAAGGAAGTTGGAATATGCCTACTACATCCCAGAATACAGCTGCAATGCCTGATGGATTTGGATTCATAGTGGAAACCATCAGAGCAGCCATGAAGCCGGCAGTAGTTTTTGATGCCAGAGGACCTGTGAACACATTCCTGGAAAAGTTAGAAGCGCATTTTTTGCTGTATCCAGTTCCGGAACATCAGAAGGTCATATTAGCGACAGGAGCATTGAGGGGCCAAGCAGCGACCTGGTATAAGTGCATCGGAAAATGTCTGCTGGGAGAACCAGGAACGCCGACTTACACGTACGAGAATTTTAAACTAGCAATTTTGAGAGCGTTTCCTGTGGTTAAAGACCGTGCGAAACTCGAAGCTGAATTGTTTAGCAAGTATCAACAGCGGGTGGATGAACTATCGGAATTTATTTTGAGAAAAATACAAGTCTTTAAATTATTGTATGGCACGAGGCCGGACCCGGAGATTATCCAGATAATCCTGCCCAGATTGTTACCATCTATACAAGATTTCATGGAGCTAAGAAATCCCGTGACGCTGGACAAGCTGTTTGAACTCGCCGTACAATTCGAGAGCCGGCGAGCGGCCGAAAATCAACGGAGACAATCGTATGAACAGCGGCTGCAGGGGAACCAGAATGCCGAAGGAAGAAACAGACGATGGCCGAGAACTACTGGTACCAGTCAAAATGCGAGCGGTCAACCGCGCCAAGTACAGCGCCAACAAAATAATTCCAACTACGGAAGAAAATCATTCTCCCCAGGCAGAAGCCAGCAACAGAAGAAAACACCCGCAAAGCATTTAAACTACTAAGGAATATTGCGGGGAAGGGGGTGCAATGTTCCGAGGAGAAGAAAAATCCCTCTGAAGTACAGCTAAATACGGTCATGGTGAGAAACATTGAATTACCGAGACTGCAGTTACTAATTAACAACGTACCCGCTACAGCTCTGTTGGATACCGGCGCTCAAGGAAGCTGTTTGGCAGAAGAATTTTTTAAGAAGCACTTTCGTAGATATCGTCTGCATAGCGTGGAAGGAATGAAGGTGGTAGCAGCCCAAGGAAAAACGTGTCAATGCATGGGAAAAATCGAGCTGTACATCAAAATCGGCGAAGAACAAAAAAAAATTATGTTTCTTGTAGTGAAGAACCTCCAAGCATCGGTTATTTTAGGAACAGATTTCTTTGCAGCTGTGGATGCGAAAATCGATTTTGAAAACTCCACCTTGCAAGTAACCATGGACCCAGTTAAAAAGAAATCAACACCTCCCCCTGAAGTGGATTTAAGCCATCTAACGCCCGAAGAACAGGACAAGTTTCGGGAATTGGTAAGTAATTTCGCTGATTTATTTGATGATATTCCAGGATTCACCCAGATCGTAGCACACGAAATTAAATTAACTACGGATGAACCTATACGTCAGCGTCCTTACAAGTACGACAAAGTTAAGGAGGAAATAATAAAATACCATATTGATGAAATGTTAAGAAACAAAATAATAACTCCTATTTCTAGTGCATATGCGAGTCCGGTGGTTTTATGTAAGAAAAATAATGATTTGCCGTTAACTGATCCATTAAGGTACAGGTTCGCTATTGACTACAGAAAGCTTAATAGTATAACAAAATTTCCAACTTACCCACTTCCGGTAATTGATGAAATTCTAAGAAGTATTAAATCAACAAAATACATAACCACGCTAGATTTGACATCCGGATATTTTCAGATAAGCATAAAGCCGGAAGATGTTCACAAAACAGCATTCATAACAAAATACGGTACATATGGCTTTTTGCGTATGCCTTTTGGATTGTCGGGAGCCCCGGCCACGTTTCAGAGGTGCATGGACAAAATTTTAAGGCCGGTAATAGGAAAAAGTACATTTATTTATCTTGACGATATAATTGTTACTTCAGAGTCGCTGGAAGAACATATTAAAGACCTTCGAGAAGTCTTTACTCTTTTGAAAGATGCAGGACTTAAAGTGAACATTAAGAAATGTAAATTCGCGGCAAAAGAACTCAAATATTTAGGGTACAAAATTTCTCAAAGGGGGATCGAAACAGATAAATCTAAAGTTATAGCAGTGAAAAATTACCCAATTCCGAATACAGCCAAAAAGTTAGCGACTTTCTTGGGTATGTGCTCATATTATAGAATTTTTATTAAAAATTTCGCAGAAATTGCTGAACCATTGTTAAAGTTGAGAAGGAAAAGAGTTCGTTTTGCGTGGTCTTCAGAAGCAAACGCCGCGTTTGAGAAGTTAAAAGAATCTTTAATTAATGCACCGGTTCTAAAGTTCCCAGAGAAAGACAAGGGTCTAGAAATTTATGCAGACGCATCAGATTACGCAATCGGAGCCGTGTTAACACAAAATAGAAAAGCGATTGCCTTTTTTAGTCGTACATTGAATGATACGCAAAGAAATTATTCGGCAACGGAGCGTGAAACTTTAGCAGTGCTCGCAGCTGTTCAAAAATTTTGTGTATATTTTGGGAGTTCTCCCGTAACAGTATATTCAGATCATGCGGCAGTTACCAGATTATTTTCAGGAAAGAATCTTTCGCCACGCTTAATTCGGTGGACCCTAAAGTTGCAAGAATTTAATCTCATTATCAAACACACACCGGGAAAAGACAATGTAGTGGCCGACGCATTATCTAGAATAAAGTTAGACGAGAACGGCGAGAAAGTAAAAATAGCGATGCTTCAGGCAAAGGTCATTGACTCTCGAGAGACTGTAATAGAAGAAATTGCTAGGGATCCCGAATTCGGAAATATTTATAATTATTTAAAAGACCCAGATAACTTCCAGCATATAGACATTAATGCAATACGAAGCAGAGCACAGAACTATGAAATCATTGATGGTCTCTTATTTTATACTAAAGTTACGAATCAAAATAGTGAATACAGACCAGTCATCCCGGCCAAATTAATTTTAAGTATCTTGCAAGAGCTCCACGATTCGCCTGTCTCGGGCCATTTTGGAATTAGAAAAACAATACAACGCGTACGCGAGGCGGTATATTTTCCGCAATTACAAAAGATAGTTAAAAATTACTGCCAGACTTGTCACACGTGTCAGATAAATAATGACGTAAATTTCCGCCCGGCCGGGTTATTAACTAGTATTGAGTCTAGGTTCCCCAATGAAATAATTGGTATTGACCTCTTAGGCCCCTACCCCAGGAGTCATGTAAATAAGGCACGATTTTTATTAGTCATTGTGGATCATTTCAGTAAATGGGTTGAGTTGATACCACTTAAGCGGGCTTCAGCAAAAGTCGTTGCAGATTCGTTTTTGAACAAATATATTTTAAGATATGGATGTCCAGCGAGGGTGATTAGCGATAATGGTCCCCAGTTTGTAAGCAGTACATTTAAAATGATGTGTGACAAGTTGGGCATTAAGCATATGAAAATGGTACCCTACCGCCCACAATCAAATATAGCGGAACGGGTAAATAAGAATATTGTAAAATTGATTAGAAATTATGTGCAAAAGCACCATTCTAACTGGGATGACTGCGTCGAAGAATTTGCATTCGCCCTCAGAACGGCTAAGCACGAGACAACGAAGAAATCCCCCGCCGAATTGTTTTTGGGCAGGAAGATAATGACCCCCTTAGATAAATTATTTTATGTGAAAGATAGAGCGCCGGAATTTCAAATGGGTGAAATAGAAAAAATGTTGAAGGAGGCAGAAAAGTGCTCCCGGGAAGCGCAAAAGAAACAAAAGATTTACTACGATTCAAAAAGAAGAACCGTAGAATATAAAGTGGGGGAGGAGGTGTTGAAACAAGCCCACGCACTTTCATGCGCAGCAAAAGATAAGGTCGCAAAATTTTGCCCAAGATGGCATGGTCCTTTTGAAATTACAAGAATAGTTGAATGCCGTGCATATTTAAAGAATGAGAAGGGCGAAGAGACTGTGGCAAATTTCGATCAAATTAAACATTATTATCGAAGAGCTAATAATAATATTTTGAAAGACATGTTGCAGGGTCCAGCCTCACAGAATTTTTCTAAGATTCAAGAGCCCCAACCAGGTCCCTCAACAACAAGAGAACCCAGTTTGAAAAGGAGGTTACCAGAAGAGAGGAAGCCGCAGCCGAAGAAAAGACCACCCCAGAAACAAAAACGAAAAAACACTAAGCAACAGTCTCAGCGACCAAAGCGTCTAAGGAAGGAACGTCCAAATGAAAACACTATGAAAGCTCCACCACTACGGAGGGAACAGAACGGCGAGAAGCGAGCCGCCGAAGGTGCCAACCCACAACGAAGGAGCCTACGAGTGCAGGAGAAGGAACGAGCCAGTCTGGAGAGGGAGCAAAGACTTCAGCACAAACGGAAAGCGCCACCCACCATTCGTCCCAACAAGGTGTTTCTGGAGGAAAGAAGATCGACCAAACGAAAGGCGGCCCCAGAGTTTCAATCTAGGAGTAACAAGCAAAGAATAGCCCAAGCCACAGTATATCCAACCTTTCAGGAATGGACAAAAAAACGCCTAAAAGACTGGCAGAAAGATAAGTAGATTCTTTATTTTCTTTTAAAATTCACACAGTTATGTTTCTGATTTAAGTGCAAGTTGCAGATTTAAAAGGGAAGTTACCCGAGTCAAAAGCCGGTTGCCGAAAGCGTAAAGGACACGCTTGAAGGAACAACTTAATTATGCAGCGGAAGAAATTCGAGAGTTCAGTTGAAAAACTGTGAGACTTCGTGAAATGTTCTTTGTAATCCAGAACATGGGATTCATCGATTTTAGTCAAAAGACTCTCTGTAAATAGGAAATTGAATTGTGTTAATTAAAAGCAACTAGTACGTAAGTTGTATAGCAAAACTGTTGTATTATATTTTTCTATGTATAAATAATGAATGCATTTAATGTAAAACTGTTTTCTATGTAATGCATGATTTGTTGTAAGCCTTAAGCACTGGTTTTGTTTATATCGAATATTTTGGAAAAGCGTAAAGGATACGCAAGTTAAAATTAAAATGTAATGTAAAAGCGTAAAGCGCGCTAAATTAGAAAGTGAATATATAAGTGTTATTTAACGCAATGAGCATTTAAAGAAAATTTGAATTGAAGATTGAAAGAATGAATTATATGTATGAAATGCAATTGAAATGTTTGAATGTTGTACGTAGTGTTCTCTGGTTTCACACAAAAGTTTAAAGTTCATTTCATGTTAGAACCTCAGGGCATTTCAGATTTGTTTTAGGGGAAGTCTGAGGTCTTGAAAGTCGAAGAATTAACCCCAATAGAATTGAAGTCAGGTGGTAGTTGTGAACACTTGACAAAGTAAAACTGCGTGTTTTTCACAAACACTACATTTGGCCAGAGAACAAGGGGGAAGTTTTAAAAATGAATGAGTGTAAAATGAATGCGTTTGGCGAAAAGCGCTAATAGAAAATAAAAAACGCGAATACCTAAAGCGCGAATAAAAGGTCATTACGGAAAGCATCAGAGGAAGGGAATGTTGTACTTTTCAGGTGAAATGTACTTATAACATGAAATTAAAATTTATTTCCTTCCAGATTGGAAGGAACCAGATAGAATCCAGCCAAATTCCTGATGGATCTTTTTGATGTGAAGACGGAAAAAGATATTCTATGTTAAAATATCTAAGACACAAACAGAGAGTTAAACTAAATTTAAAACTTACAATTGTAAAGGATGGCGAATAGGAAGGAAAATTTAGATTTAGAATTTAGCATCTTCACTAAAAGCCGATTTTAGGCTACTTAGTTTCAGACTACTAAATTCTGGGAGCAACTTTGTAGCATTCATTATTTTAATTAACCAAATTATTTTTAGTTTGAACTTTCCTATCGAATTCTCAAAGTTTCAGTTGCTGCCCGAATTTAGCGCGAGTGAGATATTTATGCAAATCGCATATATCTGTTAGCAGTTAAAAGGCAGGAGTTAACGAGGGGAAAAACAGTGCCTTGGATTTATCGCCGTAAGGCTGTGCGCGCCAAGATTTCCTCTGTCTACTGAAAGTTCGCCTTTATAGGCATTTGCAATTACTAGTGTTTGCTAGTGAAATTCGCATTGTTGCATTTCACTAAGAGTAAGCTTCCCTCGCCGTCCTACGTAGAATTAAGTTAGGGAATTGAATTTGTTAACACACTTTATTTTTATATTATTTTAGTTCAGCCCAAGTAGTGGCTTACTCTCAATTAGAAGAGTTGTAAATATTTGAATTAAAGGGTCACTTTTAAACCCTCTTCCTGACTTTGTAGTTCTTCACACTAAAGGACATAGCCTAGATCTGCTCACTGTCCTCAACATAAGGTTTCACAGTTTATGCTCACGAAAAGAGTCAAGAGATTGAAGGAGAAACCTTAGAACTGTTTAAAAAGTGTACATATGCAGTGAATGGACGCAAATATATTCCATTCACTTTACATATACAGTGAATGGACGCAAAATGCCAAAACTAAATTAATAATTTTCTGGGCTAACGCTCCTTTGGATTAAAAGAAAAAAAAATACAAATGAAATCGAGTGGTGGAAGAGAATTTTAAAGATTCTGAATTTTTTTCTGCTTATTACTCTAAAAAAAAAGAAATCTGGCGTCGATACCACATAGCTTCCTTATAAGTCTTATTAAATTATACAGAATTTTTGCTGCACTTCATTTAAACTTATTTCCTCGAAATATTCTAACTAATTAACTGATCATTCAAGGAGAGTTGATAATGACATAAAAAATTGCAAATTTTAAATATCCCGGGCAATTTTTGTCGTGCGGGATTCAAACTTCTTATAATTTATTTTTTCATAACGAGTATAAAACTTTCCGAGATTCAAGTATGGGCATCGGGAGACAGCATTCAAAGATAAATTTCAGTATTTGGTCAAATATATATATATATTTTTTTAAATTTGAATTTGCCACAACATGAATATTTTCGTCACTTAAAATATTTCTGTAAGTGGATGTATACGACTACGACCAACGATTGCCAAAATAAAGGCCAGGTAAGGACTTTAAAGCCGAGTATAGGGATGGATATATATATATATATATATATATTAGCGGAAGTACCCAATGCCAGTTAAGTTAATTTGAGAGTAATATATCGAACAACAGAGAGAACGAACGATACCGCTGTAATCCTTCTCTAATAACGATGTAAAATTAATAATGATTGTCAAAATTGATTAGTCATTACGAAAATTGATTAGTCATACATTTTTCGGATGAGTAAGGCGAACAAACAGACATATATAGATTCTGGAAAACTTACAAATTTTTTATTAACAAACTCTGCAATTTGGAAGCGAGCATTAGCAACATTTTTCGAAATTAAACTTTTCTACTATCTCCAACGCGCGAGACTGTTGCCACTCAGAAAAATGAGTGCGAAAATTAGCATTTTAAGACTTTTTAATATCTCGGCTGATTAGAGTCATACGAAGATAGGAACAGTCGGCATGGCTTCCTACAAATTTTCGGAGTCGGGAATAATGCATTTAATGTTTGGCAATGTTATTTTTATTTCATTGTAAAACTTGGAAATTTTTTATTAACAAACTCTATGATTTGAAAGCGAGCAGTGGCAACAATTCTCGAAATAAAGCAGAATTTTATCTCCAGGGCTGCGAGACTCCACTCTTTTCCTGGGCCCAGAAAAGAATTATAGAAAGTTTGGTGACGATAGCTATAGTAGCGACTGAGTTATTAGTGAACAAAACAAACAGGCTTTCTTCTTTTGTACTGCCGATTGCAATAAAAGAAGAATTAAATATTATAGAAGGCCCGTGTACTGAATTTCGAAGTTCTACGACTAATTGTTTTTAAGTTACGCATGATACATACATACGTATATATAGATGTCACGAAAAAAATTCCTTTTTAATCCATTTTACAAAATCCGATTTGATAAAAATAGCCTTTGCTTCTGTCCGTACGCACAGATATCACGCAAAAAAATCGCTCTATGGATTCGGGAACGGTCAAAATGGATATTTCTTTTGAAATATGATACCCGAAATTTTTCGAAATTACATCACTTCCTTTACTTCGTAGAAGAAAGAAAAACCTAAGGTTGAAAAAATACGAATTATTTTAAAGCACCATAGGAGGATTTGAAGGCCTTCTTAAAAGCACAGACTTCAAGTAACTGTCTGTCCTAGCGTAAATAAAGCCCTGCTTCTGATTCCCTCAGAAAAAGTTGCCATCTTTGTCTGATGATGATAATGTAAGGTTGGAAATTGAATCCATATCTTAATTATCTGATACATGTTTTTTGCAAATGAATTTCTAAAACACAAAAAATGCGAAGTCAAATCGATACGAAAACAAATGCGAGCCATATTTCAAAAAAATTTCTAAACCTTGGAAACAATCTTACACATAAATAAATGCCTGCGAGGATTTTTCAAAATGTTTCAAATAATCCTATTCCTTTTAAGCAAAATTAGCTACAGCACATTCATCCCGAGCGAGAAGTTCACGTTTCCTTCACGTGTTTAGAACGTGGTATTCGATTACCTCGCTAAAAGTAATAAAAGAAAATAAATAAAAACCATCTGTCAACTTTTCATCTTTTCTGGGTATTAAAAATAGCGGCAGTTATCGGCAGTGAAGCTTGTTAACAAAAATAGATTAAAGTATCAATAGAAGCAAATGATAAAAAAAAATATTTCTATTGTTTATTTATTATTTTCTGTTTCATTCACAATTTTTGTCTTTCGGTTAAACTGTCACAAATCGCGCCACCCGTTTGTGGTATAGCCTCATATCGGCACATTCATGAGATCATCGCCGCAACGAAAGCTGATTGGTTCAGTGAGAGAAACCCGCCCTATTGATTATTTCGGGTTACCACTTTTGTCAAATATCGCTAGTTTGGCAAAAAAATCTTTTAACACGCCTTTGCGAGGAGGGTTTTATTACATTCGTAGAGGCAGGGATCCGCAGTATAAACTCTAGTTATCTGAATATTAATTATTCAGAAATTCATCTGCTTGTTCATAGTCCTAAGACACTTAAAATAATGTTTTTTGTTATATAAATATTTCTAAACTTTCTCATCAATTTAAATGCAGTATGCTACATAGTATTTTATTAGTTGATCAGAAGCTTACGAGGAATTACGGAAAAAGTACCTTCCTGGAGGACCTTCTGAGAGTACTTTTCTTGTAACTACGCCGCAGACAAATCCAGCAAGCCCCATTTGCAAAGTAATTACTGAAAATAATAAATTAATTAAAATGAGTATGTATGACAGGTTTTCCCACTGTTTTTCGACTTGCCCACTGTTTTTCGTTAATATTATGTAGCTTGTAAACAATTGTGAAAATAATATTTGTTCCAATTAAAATAAGATATTAATTTTTGTGCATAAACAGCTGGATTGAAATAAGATATGCTTTTTGTTTTATTCAGTAAATAAATAAACAAATAAAACAAAAAATGGGGGGGGGATAAACTTCAATTTGAAAACTCTAGCTTCTTATCTAAGTCTTCTAAAAATGCTTTAAGTAAGTTTACAAATACAGTAAAAAAAATCTGAAAGATTTCAGATTTTAAATTACGTCCAAAGGCGCGTTTTTTTAACGTTTCGTGTGCTACCTTTTTTTATTAAATATCATGTACTACGTACTCAAACCATAAAATTCAGTTCAAAATCAATATCGCAAAATCATTTTAAAATGAACGTATCTTTAGAATTTCCGTAAGTCTCGTGCGCTGGAGATAAAAATGTTTTTTTTTTTCCGTACAGTGTTGCCATTGCTCGCTTTGAAATCATTTAGTTTGTTAATCAGAAATTCGTTGAAATGTTACAAAACATAAAATCGATAATAAAGCAAATTTCAAATTCAAAATTAGGGCTTCCAGATGCCCATATTCGCAGTAGGATTACGCCATTCAAAATTCGATGGCTCTAGGTTTTATCACAATGCGAGAAACATGCATACATTTATGCAGATTTTTCATTTTTTAAAATTTAATGCAGAGCGATAACATTTAGTGGCAACAATTTGAAAAGTGAAACGGGCATTCAGAGTGAATCGACGCAAAATCGCAAAACGAAAGTAATAGTCCTTCGGGACTAAATCCCTTTGGACTAAAAAAAAAGTATAATTTAACCGTCATACCCCGTTTCTTTTTTAAATGCCTAGAACAATCTGAAGTTAAACAGTTACGATTAGCCAACTAGTTTAAAAACTAAACCCTTTTAAATTCGAGGTGAAGGATATAAAATCATGCATTTAAAAGCCAAATGATATGGAAAATAAAATATAAAATAAATTGGAGAGCTATTATTTCATTATAATTATGACAGCGAGGAGACCCTGTGTGCTTATTCAGTAAAGAAAAGTCTTTATTATCCAAGATAGAGCTGCACATTTATTTCGTTGAATCGCTTGCGCACGAAGTTTGCTACAAGTATTTGTTTCTACGAATAATAGCAACATCGCTTTTACTAGAATGCAAAATCATGAGGTGAAGCGACATCTGGAAATGGTTTCCTTCAATGTTTCAAAAAAAAAGTTTTTCCTTAATTCTGATACAGTAAAAATATGCAAATACAATTATGCCCTTAGTTTAAAGCATGTAGTATACAAAAATTACTTTCATTGATTGATTTGCATTGATTGATTTGCGTTGATTGATTCACTGATCTTCTGAAATAGCAATAGATTGCGCGCTTAGACATATACAGTAATGCATTCATATTCGTGCTTTCAGTTATCTGCGGTTTACAGATGCAGAACAAAAGAGAACAGCAAGAAAACTTGGTAAGTTTTCGGCATGCTTGCCAAATGACAACATAGTGAAATACAGCGTTCTGGCACTCCTAGTTCAGTTTACCCAAGTAAGCACGAACCTACATCAAAGAATTGACTATATGTTCCTTAAAGACAATTAAATTCACGCCAATAGAGGGCGGCACTAGTAATCTCAAGGTCTGCTGTTATTATGCTTTCTCTCACCAACATCTTAAGGGGAATTTCGGCTTTCCGCATATTTAGAGTGCTCCCATGTCGCACACGCACTATATACAAGCATCCATACCTTCTCTGGGATTCGAACCTGGGCTCTTCGGTACGGCAATCAGCGTCGCTAGCCATTATCCCGGTTGGAAGGCTCAAGATCTCATCTTGTGCATTACATTCCTTGACTTATCCTTCTTACTCCATTATCTTGTAGTCCATTCGGATGATTGTGCAACTGCATATAACATTTTAAATACGTGAAAGGCACCATTACGATGGACTGGTAAATAAATACAACCTAATGTAAGCGCCATTAGAAGAAAGAAGTTCCAAGTACCACGCACTAAACACCGAACTGTTTAAAACCTTGGAACTGAATATTTTTGCTTACTTTGAGACAATATGCAGACAATTCTGCATTTCAATTATTCCTTACAGTCGCTGCCGATATTTTAATTCAGCACCACACAGTTCATTTTCTGTTAGTATACCTTGTTAGCGCCACTAGTTACCTACTGGTGTTTTGCAAATAGCTATCTTAGAATTCAAGTAGTGTGCAAAATATTATATATTAAAATAATATATAGGGTGTCCCAAAAGGTACTTTACTACTTCAGTGTTATATAATTCGACTTGTAATTAACTTCGAGAAAAAAAGTAAAGTTTGTCTGATGCACGAACTCGAAAAGTTTTTTTAGTCCAAACGAGCTCTGTCCCCGAAGGACTATTGTTGTCGTTTTGCGATTTTGCGTTGAATCACTCTGAATTTCCGTTTCACTTTTCAAATTGCTGCCAACAAATATTATCGCGCTGTATTATATCTGAAGAAATTAAATAATGAAAAATTCGAATAAATGTATGTATGTTTCTCGCATTGTGATAAAACGATGGTACCTAGAGCCATCAAATTCTGAATGACGTAATCCTACTGCGAATATGGGCATCTGGAAGCCCAAATTTGTTTTATTATCGATTTCGCATTTTGTAAAACTTTAACGAATTTTTGATTAACACATTCAAGGATTTCAAAGCGAGCAATGGCAACGTTGTACAGAAAACAATATTTTTATCTCTAGCTCGTGAGACTGCGCATCGGAAATTTTAAAGATATGCTCTATTTAAAATTATTTTGCGATATTGCTGTTGAACTGAATTTTATGGTTTAAGTGAGAAGAAAATGATATTTAATAAATAAAAGTAATCCACAAAATGTTAAAAAAACGCCCCTTTGGACGTAATTTTAAATCTGAAACCTTTCAGATTTTCTTTCTATTTTATTTATTTATTTATTTATTTTTTAACTTAAAGTAATGAATAAATGTTTTGCCTTTCCAACAGACAAGAGCAACATAATCGGAAAAAGTTTTTTCTTTATTCTTGCAGGTGGTCGGAGCACCATATATCGAAGAATAAATTGAAGAACCATATATCGAAGAATGAATTGAAGAACCATGAATCGAAGAATAAAGTCTGCACAGGAAAAGACAAAGTGTGTGGCTTGGTTTATTCAAACGAAGTCAAATACCCAAGTTCAAAGAAATCTCAGATCACGATACAGAAAACCACAACCCTCCCCACCATCCATAAGAAAATGACATAGCAACTTCATGGAAACAGGAAGTGTAGATTTGAAGCACCACGTAGGCACCATGTAGGTAATACTGATTCCACCGAGAACGTTTGGGATGTATGTATTTGTTTTATGTGTTGTGATTTTATTTCTTTTATAAACCGATTTTACTTCCTTGTACGAAGTAAAAAGGAAGTATTGTAATCTCGAAAAATTTCGGGTCTCATATTTCAACGAAAACAACCATTTTTACCGCTATCGAATGCAATTTAACATGTTTTTGCGTAACATCTAAACGTAAGGACAGAATAAAGGACTCTTTTTCCCCAGTAAAATTATAAAACTGATTTAAAATGGATTCTGAAGAGATTTTTTTCGTGGCATCTATCCGTACGTACGTATGTATGTCTGTATCTCGCATAACTCAAAAAGGACTATCCTCAGAACGCTGAAATTTTGTATATAGGACTGCTATAACATGTAGATGTGCACCTCGCATTTTAGTTGCAATCGACCGCACCGAAAGTATGTAAATATATGAATATATATATCCCCTCTGTTACTCGGCTCAGTGAGCTCAGCTTCTTTATTTTTATATGTTTGTAAATTGTGCATTTTTTGCTTTAAAAATGATTGAATTATGTTGTTCTTAGCTTCCGGTTAAGGTTTTGATGCCTTTAGTTAACCTGTATACAATAATTGTGGAATTATCAACAATTTAAATGTTTTTAAAGTGTGGCTAAGCCTAATTTTTGGTTATGATAGCGCCCATGTTTGTTTACATTTGATACTTAGCAGAATAGTGGATTTGTTGCCAATCTAGAGAAACTAAGGTTCGCAACAGCAAAGTAACGTCTTCTTTTATAATTGCGAATTAAATTATGCTATTCATTCTGGAATTATCATTTCAGCTATTAGCTGGTTTTTGCGTATAAACTGTAATTTTAACTGAAAAAATTGCTTTTAATTGCTTTAACTGTATTTGGTGTTTTATGTTTTTCTATATCTTTCAATTTTTAATGAAAATATTTCGAATTTTTATGTATTTTTGTCTTACTGCGACATAAGAACTGAATTAATTAGTAGCACATGCGCATTAGGCAAGCGGCGCTGAATCGTCCATGAAAAGCCGTTTCTTTTTTATTTGTTTAATTTCTTTTATACATCGTTTTAAATTTATTATAGTGTTTCTATTGTGGTTTATGCGGTATCGACGAAGTAGATTTGATTCAAAATTCGTTAACTGTTATTTCAATATGTTTAAATGAAATGCAGGAAAATTGCGTATAATTTAATATTCTGTACAAGGAAGAAGTTCTGTACAAGGTGTACACATCAGATTTTGTTTCTTTCGAGTTTCCTATGTTCATTTTGTGTGATTGTATGATCTGATGTCTATATTAGCTTTGCAGCCTATCATCAGATGTTTATTAAGTTCGCTATGTTCCGCTGTTTAAACATTTACATTTATTTTGTTATGTTTCGTTATTTAATGTTCGCTTAGCTATATGGCTAGCTATTAGCTTTAGCTATAAGGCTAGGAGATTGGCCTGTGTTCTAGCCATATAGCCATGTGGCAGGTTTCGCCTGCTAGGTGGTCTGGCGACCAGCGCTTAGAAGTAACTAGCTAACCAGGTAGGCAGGCCAAGGAGAAGTGACGAAGATACGTAGAGAATTCGACGAGTTTTTTCAGCGTTCAGCATAAACGTTTGTTTGTAAGCCATCAAAAGAACTGTGAATCCTTCGTAATACAGTGCACCGAGCACTCGGAAAACATTTTTATTTGTTTCTGTATAGACTACACTTATTACAGGAAATCAAACCAGATGACAAGACAAAACGGGCTGCATTTACACAGGACGTTATTGCTGGTGTAGATATCGATGAACATTTTTACGATTACCACCTCGCAACAACAAAGAAAAAACTTTTTATTCTTTTCACAAGAAATAAAGCAAAATACTAAAATATTTCCTCAGAGATATTCATACAATATCGCAATGTCTCAAAAGTTACACAGAATTCAATTCAAAACAGATAAAGTTAATCCAATCTCACAGCGAATTCGCTACAATCAATCACAGCATTAAGTAAACGAACAGTTCTCTTCAGCGTCTGAGTTAACAACTACAACTCAGATGAGGTGTTTTAATTCGGCTTTTATAAGCTTTTTAATTATTTACTAAAATATTCTGGTAAAATCTCGATTTTTCTCGATATTTGTGGATGGTAACAGCAATTACAAGATATTTATTTATTAAATATTAAACGCACGCGCTCTTTTATTTTTACTTTTCCGACGT
>KK119052.1:20628-66674 GCA_000611955.2 Stegodyphus mimosarum | reverse complement strand
AACATGCATACATTTATGCAGATTTTTCATTTTTTAAACTTTAATGCAGAGCGATAACATTTAGTGGCAGCAATTTGAAAAGTGAATCGGGCATTCAGAGTGAATCAACGCAAAATCGCAAAACGAAAGTAATAGTCCTTCGGGACTAAATCCCTTTGGACTAATAAATTCGAAATCCGGAACAATACGGAACTTTGCGAGTTGAGGTATAAGACAAACTTAACTTTTCCCCCCCTAAGTTAATTATAAGATATATCAAGTTATATAACATTGAAGTAGTAAAGTACCTTTTTTCGGACACCCTTAGAATAGTTCAATAACATGTTCATAAAAGCATGTAATTAATTAGTTTATATTTAAGTATTTTTTATTGCAATTATTTTTTTAAAATTAATTTCCTGTTTTGCCATAGGTGATTTAGCCAATTTCTCAGTTTTCATCCGAGGTAAATGCCTCACTTGCCCTGCTTCTTTACCATGGCCAATAGTTCTATATCTAGAACATTATACACGGACGAAAATATTAAAATTCTCACAAATTCAACGAATTGACCAAAAAAGTTTGAATATCTTATAATTAAACTGAGCACCTGTTTCATACATCGAATGCTACGAATTATTCGTTTAATACAATAAACGAAATGTAAAATGAATTTTTGCTTCCTTGTACGAAGTACAAAGGAAGTATTGTAATCGCAAAAAATTTCGGGTATCATATTTCAACGAAAATATCCATTTTGACCTCTATCGAATGCAATAACGTAAGGACAAAATTACGAAAAAGCGCTTGCTTTCCCCCCCAAAAAAAATTATAAAACTGATTTAAAATAGATTCTGAAGAATTTTTTTTCGTGGCGTTTGTGCTTTCGTACGTACGTATATATGTATGTATCTCGCATAACTCAAAAACGAGTAACCTCAGTGAAATTTTGTATATATGATTGGTATAACATGTAGATGTGCACCTCCTATTTTGTTTGCAATCGGCCGCATTAAAAGCATATAAATTTATGTATACGTATATCCACCCTGATACTAAGCTCAATGAGCTCAGTTTTTTTATTCTTATATGTTCGTAAATCGTGCATTTTTTGCTTTAAAAATGATTGAATTATGTTGTTTTATCTCCCGGTTAAGGTTTTTATGCCTTTAGTAAATTTGCATGGAAGATTTGTAGAATTATCAACAATTTAAAAGTTTTTTAAGTGCGGCTAAGCCTAGTCATTTTCCTCATGGCGGATATATTTGTTTACATTTGAAACTTAGCAGAATATTGGATTTGTTGCCAATCTAGAGAAACTAAGCTCGGCAACAACAAAGATAACGCCTTCTTTTATTATTGCGAATTAAATGATGCTTAATCCATTCTGGAATTTATTCGAGGAAATAAGTGTAATTTAAGTAAGATTTACTTCGTACTTTTAGTATAGATATTTTGAGTTTTTATGTATTTTTGTCTTGTCGCGAAGTGAGAACTGAATTAATTGAATGAGAAATACCGAATCGTTTGTGAAAAGATATTTCTTTCTTTCTTTTTTTTTTTTGGTTTGTTTGTTTAATTTCTTTTACTCATCGTTCTAGATTCATTATAGTATTTGAATAGAACCTGTGGCAAGCATTAGGTAATTCTCTAGATGATATACATAATTTTTGTGCATTCTGATGAGTTATAACATGAATGAGATGTAACGCTGTTAGGTGAAGCTAGCGCCAGAGTGCCGCTGTATAGTAAACAAATATAGTGAATTTTAAAGAGTGCATTTATTCTATTTTGGTTTATGCGCTATCGATGAAGTAGATTTAATTCAATCCAATAAGTTTAAATGAAATACAAAATGCGTATAATTTAATATTCCTTACAAGGAAGTCATGTGGTGTACACATCAGTTTTTTTTTTTCTAACCCTAAAGTGCTATTTGTCTCCAAATATGATTTTGCATTGTCTCACTTAATGCCTTGCTTCATTCTAATATTCGAGTCTGTTGCCATTCGAAAAAACTTAAGATATAAGATCTTTCATATTTTATCTGTCTATAGTTAATTAAGAAAACTAAAGTATTTAAAAGCAATAAATGCAGCTTTTAAGAATATTATTATCTTTTTAAAACCTGATTGATTTAAATAAAATTGCATTTAGTTCATCATACATCTAATCAAAAACATTAAATATTTTTGTAGGATTACATTACATATCATTGCACTTTTTAAATATACAGAAGATATATAACGCATCCATGCTAATATAAATCATATTCATCTATATCCTATAAAATATTTCGTTATTCCATCTGGGTTATCTCTATGGATAATCTCTAATGATAAACTATATTAAAGTTTAAAAGAGATCTTTTAGGCTATCGTTAAAATCTGAACCCTTTCAGACTTTTTCTTCTTCTTCTTCTTTTTAAATTCATTCTAATATACAATGTGCAGGCATTGTTTTCCGCATACAAATTTCACACTTTTACTAAGATCTTAGTTCTCTACAAGCATTTTATGTACTACATAAATTTTAAATTCTATTATTAGGTAATAAATCAAAAATGCAAATCTTAAATACATGTGATAGAAATGTCATGAAAAAGGCCTGCCTTTTTATTTTTCTATTCATTTCAATCTTATTATTTTAGAAGAATGTTAAATAAAATTTAAAAGATACTGTGAAAATGTATAATAGGAAATAAAAATTAGTGAGCAAATTAAGTTCTAAAATTAAGGAGTCTCAAATTTTTTAAATTTGAAAACTAAAGGAATCTTAAATTTTAACCAATGGATGTTCTTGGCGAAACTTTTGCAGTCAGTCACCTGGAAATACATCTATTGGCAACCCTATGTAACACGTAATGGCGTGACGTCTACATGTGCCTATTCGTCTGCTGTGCCGCAACATCATGGCTACTCCACATGGTATAGTCTGTTGGTCAGTGGTGGAATCCCTTTGAGCTTCCGTCGGTTCCATCACATGATTTTAAGATTGGATTTAATAAAAGGAGTACTAAAGTTGTCCAATTGATTGCTTAAGATCAACTCAGTTTCTCTAGGTAATAGCTAGGCATTTACCGTGTCTTCCTGTGCCACATTAAATGAGGAATTAGGCTTACGTTGACACTGTTTTGCCTCGTTTGTCATTCTAAATTAGCGGTAAGCTTTCTTATTTATTCCCAGGTTAATTATTTTACTTTATTGAGTACATCCTGATGCTATTTTGAACTGTAATTTATTCGGATATGTCCGGAGTATTGAAAAATAAATTATATTACTGAATTAAAAAAAAATGGGCGTTTGGACATTGGCTTTATATATTCCTTTTACTAGTCTGAAATAGTAAATTCATTATATTACTTTTACACAGCATTTAATAGTAAATAAAAGATTGAATTTCCGTTATTACTGCAATCTGAAATGATAGTCATTTGAAATTACAGACGCCGGTCAGCTCGTATCCATATTGCATGAAAGACTAATAAAGATTATATTTAAATTTTTACTTTTTACTGTAAATGCAACTTAATTACTAATTTATTAATTTTTGCTTTCGTTTTTAGAACTGTTATTCGGATACATTGTTTAAAGTACTATGAACTAATGCGATAATTTAATTATTTCTAATAGTTCATTTCTACGATTTGATATTTTTTATTCTATGCAATGTTTTATTGTAACTGTTCTGATAGTACTAAAACATGTTTCAAAATTATAAGAAAGTGTGCGTCGAATTTTAGTAAAAAATCGTTTCCGTTATTTTTATCTAATAGAAATATAATAAATGCATTTTTATTAAAACTGTACTTAAAACACTTGCTTTATCTCTAGAGAAGGGGAAAAAAAATCAGAAAACTTGATATATATTTGTATCTGAACGTTGCAAAAATTAATTAATGGGAAATATTTACTGAAATAATTTGAGAAGAAATTTATATATTATCAATAAAAATAATTTTTCATTCAAAAGAATATTACAAAGTTTAATTCTGTAAAACCTTCACAGTTAATTTTTTTGATATTTTTGTATATGGTTGTATGAGAACATTGTGTTAAAATGTTAAATTTGTGGTTTGTTTTTTAGTATTATTACTTTCAAAAACTTCTGCTAAGTGCACACAAAGAAACTTGTTTCTTTGAAAGATTGAGGTGTTTTAATAAATAACATATGAAAGAAAAACTTTTATTTATTGTATTTGTTCAACAATTTTCTAAATGAATTTAAAATTCATTTGATAAAATGTGCAGTTTTAATTGTTTAATTTTTAATATCAGGTTTTTAATTCCTAAACTACATATAGATTTATTTTAGACAATATTGGTTTAAAATAATAAGGTTTGGAATTCTTTGATTGGAATTTCTGCTATTTTCTGTGCTGCTTGCATGTTCTGCAAATATAACAAACATGCAGTCGACTGATGTTTTGGTAATTAGGTAGCTTAATTGGGTTGAAAGATGTGAATTAATAATTTAGATTTGTATTCATAATTTAAAATGTTTTTATTTAAAATTATGCCTTTAGAATTGTTTAGGTAACTTTATTCTTTAAAATAACTGATTACTAAAGTCCTTGATTGAATTTGAGCTTTAACTTTTCCATAAGTTGTTTATGTAAAAATTTGAGTTGTTTTTAAAATTTAGTTTGGATTTTTTAAAAAATTAAGTCAAATTTAGCTGTTAAGTAAATTCAGAAAAATTTGTGAATATTAATTAGTATATCAGCTTTTAATTGCATGGAATATATGTTAGTTTTATTATATTAATACAAAATGAAATATGATTCGAAAATTGATGTATTCATTAATTGTTTATATTAATATAAGCATAATTAACAACCACATTAAATGCATAGCTAATACCCATTTACCTTTCCTAATGATTTGAAATTAAAAATGCTTAAAAAATAAACTAAAAAAATTGAAGGGAAAAAAAAATTCTGTTGATAATGATCGTATTATTCACAAATGAAATGTTAATGATGAGCATTCTATTTCATGACTTGAACAAAAGATTTGAATTTTTTCCAAATTCTGAGTTATTCCTGGGGGGTAGATTATCTTTTATCATTTGAATTTTAGTGATGGATTTCTTATATTATTTCAATTACTGCAGGAAAGGTCTTTCTGATTACCTGCACCTCTACTAAAAAGCCACAAAAAAGTAAAAAAAATATTTATGTGCTAATTCTTAGTGTTGTCAGAAAGCATTGTGGCATTCCAGGTGTTCATAATAGCATACCCACAGATGGCTTACCACTTCTGCAGATACTTTCGCCAGTTTGACAGCAGATTATTGTCCCACCTATTGGAATTTCAGTATGTTAGCATCACAGTGGACTGCATGTTGCAGTTTTTGTCATCTTCTGCGAAATCTTGGGCTTAATTTTCTGCATGTAGAGAGCATAAATGTGGCTCGATAATAAGCGTCATGCAGCTACTTTTCCTTCCCATTTTAGGATTTTGATGCTGATGTTGTACATGATGGTTAGTTTGCAGAATTCCCCAATTTTTTTAAGTGGAAACAGACCACTGTGTTACATAGAGAGATGTGACTTTTTAGTGAGGCTGCAGATAATCAAAGTACGATAAGAAATTTAATAGAATAGCTAATTGAGAGCTGATATTTTGCCTTTACTATCAAAAATACTTTGTTTTTTTACTGATGTATTTTTTATGCATTAAAAAATAAAACCCATTTTTCATTAGAAAACCATAGTTTTTGCACTATGTATAATTTCTCAGAGAGTCCTATATGATTTACCTTTAGGCATAATGGGGAAAAATGGCATGGCAAGTGAAAGTGAGTGTAAGAAAATGAATGTTGATGGACATATATTTTATTTTGACAGAAGTACTTTTAGTTATTTAACACTTATTACTGATGCGTTTCTTCTAAAAAGAAATCTACTTCAGTCAATGCTGGTTTTCTTATACTCAAATAGCCATTATGATTTTTGGCCATAACTAAAGTACTCCTTCCATAGAAAAGGTCAAAAATTTACTTTGTCATTAGTGGTGACCACTGGCATAGTGAATAAGACATTGACTCATCTAGGGCTTGATTCAGAGGTAACTGAATGCTTGGGATTTTCTTAGTTTTTTGCATGTGTAGCATGAATAAAGCATTTTCCCTTAGTTTTCCACATGCATCACTTTTATGGCAGGTGTAGGCTGAACCAAGGTGCATACTTTTGAAGGTACATCAAATATCACTGAACAAGCTTCGTCCCAGTTTTGATGTCTGGAGGAGGGGTCCAAGTCTTCCACCTCTCTTTCCTTACTATAAACTATTCAAGAAGACTCAAATTACAGCTTGCTGTATATTTTAAGTGTCTCTTTGCTGTACAGATACTATATGCATATAAATATGCATGCCTTCTCTGGGATTCAAGTCGGTACTACAGTCAATGTCATTAACCACTATGCTGTCTGGGCAGCCATGATAGCCTGCTTGAGTTTTATATTGTACACAACCTTGACACCTAAAATGAGAAGTAAAAAAGATGCACGGTGAGCCACATGTGTTCATTAAAATAAGTTCAAGATTTCACCAAAGATGACTAAAACTGCTGTATGTGGTCCATAACTATGCAAAAACTTTGAAATTCTAATAGAAGGGATCATCTTAACTGAAGTGACTAAAACTGATGTATGCGGTATGCTAAAACACAAATTCCGATAGAAAGTATCATAATCTTCAGTCATGTAGGCAAAAATGTCCAAAAAAATGGAAAGCCATCTAGGGGAGGATGCTAGGTGCTTATGATTGCTACATGTATACATTTTGGTGTCATCATGGGTCCCTCCTTAAATATTTGGTCATCCAAGAAAGGTTGCTGTTTTTTGATAATGAATACAAATAAAACAATTGAAGGAGCAGTTTTCACTGTATAACTATGTGATTCTAAAACTAAATTCTTCACCAGCCGGAGAATTCCTTTTTTAAAAAAAGTAATTAAGTTTAAATGTAAAGATGTGGTCTGATATGCTGTTTGACAGGGTCTAAAGAAATGCATTTAGAAAATTTTGAAGTGACCTGAAGAAATGAAAGTCTGGAGGAACAAGATCTATCGAATATAGAGGTTACACAAATCATTCCAGTCTTATTCAAGTCTTTTGACCACCATGCAGAAAAATCTAGGAATGGCAAAATTTTTAGATTTTGGGAAAAGTACTAGGTAGCAGAATTTAGGAGGGGTAAAATTTTTGGAATTTAGAGAGGCACAAGGCATCCGAATTTTGGACCAGTACAAACTGCACCTGGTGGCAAAATACCTAGTATTAGTTTCGAGTCCCACCATGCACAAACCATTACTTTTTTAGGATGTAACCCCTATCTTGATGTTACAAGAGGTTCTTTTGGGGTTACTTAAATGTTAATGCAACCACCTTGGCACAATTTGGTGATTTCTTATGGATGAAAAAGTAAGTTACGTATCAAGTTGGTTGTTTTTGTGACTTTTTCAAAAAGATTCCCAAAGTATCAATATTTTTTTAAGTCAGCAGATATTAACATATGAGAAGGCAACATACTTTAGCGATTTAAAATAATTTGAAGTAAAGGCTACAGGATATATTAAAAAATTTTAATTTTTAAATAAAGATTACATGATATATTAAAAAAGTAAAACACATCCGTCTCCAAAATCTCCATCAATTTATTTTCATTAGTCTTCTCGAGTACACAGCCATCTGTTTTCGCATAAAAAAAATCAAATTGCAGAAACTTCACATTGCTCAAACCTCGGCAATGCCAACTATCTACCAAATGCATCTCCTTGTTGCTCCCTTTTGAGATTTTGTATCAAAATTCTGTGTTGTTATGAGCATGGTTGCCTGAAGAATTGTTATGTGCATGATTGCTAGAGTTTGAAACATTCAAAAAATTGTGCCACTTCTACTAAAGTGATTGTGATAACACATAAGTTCCCTTTTGGCTTGCAATATAACCTTTTTCTTCTAACATTATTGTATGATATCCACTTTTCTCCAATAAGAAGCCACTTCAGAAAAGATTTTACACTGTTGGCCATCCAGAATGTAACACAAAGAAGGGCGGGAGATAACATAGTCAAATTTATATCGGAGATTGTATATAGTATCAGTGTTACTTGATTTGAAATACAGCCTTCTTTGAGGTGATGAAGGTGAGAAAATCAATGAGTGCTGCCTTTTCTTGGGGAATGATAACCCATGTTGCCTCCACATGTAGCCTTATTCATCTGATGTATCTGTAAGTATGCTGGGGTAGGCATTTTTCATTCATTGACCAGGCATGTCATGGTTCGATTGGAGATAGATCTGAAGAATGGTCAGGCCAGGAACACTGCAGTATGGCGAGCTAAGAAGAAAGTTTGAACACTGCATGCCAGGTGTGGTCATGCATTTACCTGTTGTAATGTAGCCTTGGGCAAGCCCTGGAGGAAAGACAATAGGCTACGAAACCTCAGATATAGCACTGGCTGGTAGTCTACTGATAATGCATACTGGAGGGGGTGTGGGAAGGGAATCCCGTATCACTCCTCATCAACACCGGGTGCAGGACCAGTATGGTACCAGTGTAGAACCATGGTATTGCAGTCAAATGTGTCATTCATCCCAAAACACAATGTCAATCAGATGTCTGATCAGTGTACCATCATAAATACCTCTGGTTTAAAGTTAAGCGAAGCAATGGGTGCCTAGCAGACAGTCCATTGTCCACAATGATGTCGAATTGTTCATGGAGACACTGATTGTTGTGTTGCAGACTATTGATTGCAATAAGGTTGCAAAACTCCATCAGTGCCATGTGCACAACATGCTTGTTTTCCCATGGAGTGGTATGATGAGGCAGATGCAATGGATTCTGTCTGTTGTTTCTGCCTGCATGCACAGATTTCATATTCGCATGACTTACGTGGTTGTGTCTCATGTGACACAATGATTTCCCAAGTTCATGTTTTTTATGAGGTATACTGAAGCTGCACACACCAACAATCTCATGAGAGAACAATTCACGTTATTCAAAGCAGCAATCTTTCTTCCCTTTATATACAGATTGTAAGGAATGCTGCAACCACCCATGATGTGCACATGCACTGAAGTCGTCGTTGTTGCAAGGGATGAAACCCCCAGCACCCTGTGACGAAACAAGTTCAGCCTTCAGGCCATAATGGGCTAACCCATCAATCAATGACAGAACAGTGAGCCAGTCATGTTCCAACAAATTTTCCAGTCCAATCAAAATCCCAATTGCTTCTGTATTCTGATTAATTCTGATCATAATTTCTTCATCTACTTGTTTAAATTTCTCGTAATTTTCAAAATCCCCATTTATATCAAAGTGGTGTCTCTGAACTATGTCTCTAGTAAAATTACAAGATTCAAGGAAGTGACAGTTATTACCTTTTACTTTATAAAATTGACAGTTTTCATTTTCTTGAAGACCAAATCTCTTAAAATATGCTGGGAATCGTCCGTGACCAGTAATAATTTGGTTCATATCTATATTATTAAATATCTTTTTCCTTTTATCAGTTTTCAAAAATCTGGTTTAACCATTATTTTTTCCAGATGATTTCCAATTTTCTTTGCATTCCACAAATATCTCCTTTTTTCATAATATTTAACAACTTTCTTTTCGAATACAACACTTCAGTATCTTTCTTTTCCAGGCCTTGAGCAGTTTCCTTTGCCAGCATATCCACCCTCTCATTACCAATATATCAAACATAGGCCTTGATCCAGTGTAAATTTGTATTATGTACTTCAGTCAGAAGTTTGAAATCATTTTTTAATGTGGTTTATTAATAAATTATCAGCGTGTGTATTAGAAATTGCATATAAAGCAGACAAAGCATCGGAATAAATATCTATTTTATGTCTGTAAATCAAGTTTTTCTTTAATCCATTTTAATTAGGCTGGATGGGCATCCATATGAGAATATTTATGAAAAAATTCCTTATTTATAATCACCTCTTTAATCTCTAATTCATTAATAAAGCCATTATCCAATAAAAATTTATGATAAAAATACCTGTATTATATTGAGAGAGGCAGCATACCGGCAAGAATACATACCGTTCTTGAAACTGTTCTAAATACTCTAGTGACTGCCAGCATTCAGCTTCTCTGCACACTGTCCAATTTTTGTCTCAGCTTTATTAGTTTTCCCGCTCAGACACCCCATGCACCAACACCATGCATAATTATAGGAGTAATAACATTTCTAAGTAAAAACCCCAGGATGGTACTCTTTTGAGCGATAACATCAGATGAAAATGTATTTTTAGAATATTCTAACGTACCATCAGTCCTCTTTTGAATACTTTTAAAATGTTTCATAAAGTTCAAATTGCAATCAGTAATGATCCCTGAATATTTGATAGTCTTCATTAAACTTTATTTTAGGAAGTCTGACAGATTTCCCATTCGGGGGAAGGGGTGGGAAGGCTGTATGTTTTTTCAATATTAAACTCAATGTATTCTTCATTACTCCAGTCCATCAATTTTTGTTCCACCTCCATAAATTTCTTCTCATTTTTCTCCAATGAAATATAAATTAATAATAAAATATTGTCTGCATAACATATACCTACATTATCCATATCTATATTTCTAATAAGTTTGTTGCCGATGAGGCTCCAAAAGAGGGGAGCACTGCACTAGATTTATTCAAATATCTTTCAAGAATTATTTCATTCCGATTATCAAGGAGGATAATTTCTCCTTGACTAAAATAGTTCTTAATTATCTTTAGCATTCCACCAGTAACATTTCTAAGAAGAGAATTTTTCTATGAAGTTAGAAAATTTCTTTAATTCTTCAATAATTCAAGGCCAACGAACTGAGTCAAATGTCTCCTCCCTGGATATCGAATGAGACCAGAGCCAAGTGAAATTCCCTCTTCCTCTAATTTTATTTATTAAATGGAATAAGGCTTGTTCCACTGATCTAGCCTTTAAGAATCCATATTGAAATTCAGATATATTATTAGTTATATACATGTAATAATTCAATCTGTTTGTTAACAATTTATCCAGTATTTTACTAAACATCTTCATTAAACTTATAGGTCTAAATGCACCATTTTCTTTGGGAATCAAGATCAATTTTGCGATTTTCTAACTTAGAAATATTCTCAAATTCAAACGTTTATTATAAAGTATATTTATAAAATATGTGTTTGTACTGATGTTTCTATTTTAAGATTTCATATTTGATCTCTGTTTAGGGGTTATTTGCAGTATTTTTATACTACGCATATTTATATTCGTAAGATTACTTAATCTGCATTCGTTGTAAAGCAAGTGATTATTTATATTGTACTTATTATTTCTTAACAATTAAATCTCCTTGACATTCTGATGTAAATGTGTAACACCGACTTGACCCTGATAAGGTGTGATTACTACCTAGATCTCAAATCTATTTTACCTTGTATGCAAACTTGTATTGTTTGACATTGGCTGACTTCTTGAGCATCTGAGATCTTTAAATGATTGGATCTTTAATCTAGAGATTTTGATATAAGAGAATGTTTTAATGATACAGAAGAAAACATCAACAATAAACACAATTCAAAACTTCATGTATTTAGACTGAAGTTATATTTTAGTCATTTACAAATTTTTGAGAAGTTTAAATTGAGTAAACAATTTATAAGAATTGTGTGTGTATGTAATTGTGTGTGCGCTTTTCATGTCTCGAAAGCGCGACTTAGGATATATATTAGATTTATATACAGCATTATTCTGACATAGGTATTTTGTCACAGAATGGGTATTTTTCTGGAATAACATACCATTTTTTTTTCCAGATTTCGATTTGCGTAAATCACATTAGATGTTATTATCGCTTTCAACAAATAACATAATTTCAAAACGCGCCAATATATATATTCACGTATACCTTCGGAAATTTTTTTGCAGGTATACTTAGAAATACATATACTTCAAGGTAACGATAAAATTTTATAGGTTATAATTTAAAAAAAATTCCAAACATTTATAAAAATTATTTAAAAATACAAATTTTAAAAATAAATCATAAGAAATCTGATGTGTACACCACATGACTTCCTTGTATGGAATATTAAATTATACGCAATTTTCCTGCATTTCATTTAAACATATTGAATTAACAGTTAACGAATTTTGAATTAAATCTACATCGTCGATAGCGCATAAACCACAGTTCACTATATTTATTTACCATTTCACTTCGGCGCTAAACACAGATTATTTCACCGACGATTCAGCGCCGCTTACCTAATGCGCATGCGCTACTAATTATTTCAGTTCTCACTTCGCGGTAAGGCAAAAATACATACAAATTCAAAATATTTTCATTAAAAATTGAAAGCTATGGAAAAAATAAAACACCAAGTACAGTTAAAACAATTAAAAAAAATTTTTTTTACGATTAAAATTACAATTTGTACGCAAAAACAAGCTAATAACTAAAATGATAATTACAGAATGAATCAAGCATAATTTAATTCGCAATAATAAAAGAAGACCTTACTTTGTTGTTGGGAAGCTTAGTTTCTTTAGATTGGCAACAAATCCACTATTCTACTAAGCTTCAAATGTAAACAAATATAGGCGGTATTGTAACCAAAAATTAGGCTTAGCCGCACTTAAACTTTTAAGTTGTTGATAATTCCACAATTATTGCATGCAGGTTAACTAACTATAAAGGCATAAAATTTTAACCGAAAGATAAGAACAACATATTTAAAAAATTTTTAAAGCAAAAAATGCACAATTTACAAACATAAAATAAAGAAACTGATCTCACTTGAGCTGAGTAATAGAGTGGATATATATATACATATATTTATATACTTCTGGTGCGGTGGATTGCAACCAAAATGCGAAGTTCACATCTACATGTTATAGCAGTCTTGTATAGAAAATTGCAGCCTTCTGAGGCTAGTCGTTTTTAAGTTATGCGAGATACATACGCACAGACGCCACGAAAAAGTCTGTTCAGAATCCATTTTAAATCAGTTTTATAATTTTTTGGGGGAAAAAAGAAAGTCTTTTATTCTGCCCTTACGTTTAGGTATTGCGCAAAAGCATCGTTAAATTGCATTCGATAACGGTCAAAATGGATATTTTCGTGAAATATGAGACCGGAGATTTTTGGGGATTACGATACTTCATGTTTACTTAATACAAGGAAGTAAAAATGGGCGAATTTTATTTGGAGTGAACCTAAATTTCGAACTGTGAAAGGAGGAACCAAGTAAGTGTAATAAGAAAAGAGATATTAATAAATATATATCAAATTCCAATTAACATTGAGGAGCTAAAAGTTTGAGATCGAATTTTTTAAAAACTACTCGTGCGATTTTTACAAAACTAGGGAGTTTGTCATAATTTGAGTCGTTGAATCGAAATATGTAAAAGAATTGGCATGTCATTTCAGAAAAAGTCCTATTTTGTGTCAATATGTCTATATTAGAACAATACTATATATAAATCTAATGCATAGCCGAATTCGCGCTTTCGAGACATGGAAAACGTAATTTGAATTTCGGCGATCGGCCCAGTAGAACGGGAGTTATAAAACTGCCCCCCCTTTTTTTTGCGCAGTGTACATACATAAAATCGAAACTAGCATTGTCATTACTGATAGAAATATTGTTTTATTAAAAATCCAACAGACTAGAATTAAATATGAACAGATGTAACAATATTATGTGGAAGAATCGTTTGATATTGGTTTTGTGTCATTTTTTAAATGCATATTAAAGAAATAAAATGTCAGAATAATTTCTAGCCATGTTTTGTAAAATAAATTAGTGGGCAAATTCGTCATTTGCATGATCATAGGTTTTATGGAACTCGCAAATTAAATGCTTCGAATAAAATGACCCTGCATTTTTCAAAGTATTTTGAAAGATAAAAATAGGGGTTGTGTATAAAATGATTTCACATGTACGAATTAAGTATTTTCACGATATTCTATAACGATGGACGATTAGATAGTGCAGCATATTTTAACAAAAGTAAATGTTTTTTAATGTTAAAGTAAGAAATAAATTATCTTAGTCTGTTTGAAAAATTTTATGTTTCGCATATAAATTGGTGTATTTTACAGTAGAGCATTTGCGGATGGAAAGAATCGTATTCTATCTGGAACTGGTGGCTGAAATCTGTATGTAATATTTTGCAGTCACAATGCTGCGACTTAGTACTTCATATCCTGCTAAAAACTGCTTTTTAAACACAGGAAACGTATATAAATGTTACGAAATAGGAACTTCTTTTTATAATATGCCGCCCCGACATTTCCTGTTACATAACAAGCTGAAACTGATAACCATCATTGTTGTACCTCGTAAATTTCACTCGAGGCTAAAATCTGATGTTCCGCTGTAAAAAGTAATTTTTCCTTTATCCAACAGAGATTCATCCGTTTTCCAAGCATGAGTTTAGGAAAGTATTTTATTTGAGGTCTGTTTCTTTGTGGCTTTATTTACAATAGATTTCGTTCTTTTCGTTAGTGTTAGAGAAGGTAGGGAGGATACAAAGCTAAGTACTTAGATGCCAAAATATCATCAATGTAATTACACTGCATTGTTGCGAACATAACTATCTGTAGCTTCAAGTGCACATCTCAACCATATTCATTATATTTATTTCAGAATATTATAGTTTTATTTATAATTAGAAATTAATTCAGGGGTTTTGGGACAGCTGTAAATTATAATACAACGACGTTAATGATATAATATATTTAAAAATTAAATGTCCATTCATTTACCGTTCAGCTGAAATTTTGGATAGAAAATTGGTGATACTTTTAGCATAAGTTTTATTGGTACTTAAGAATTTCTTTTTTATGTTAAATTTAGACCAATTAAAGCAACCCCATATCTGTCTGTATTGCATTATTTTTTATAACTCCTTCCCGCCGAAAGTATTCCGAACAATGTTAATTTTGATTGCATTTTGCGTCATGGTTTAGCAGATTTGCCACAGTTGAGGTAGAAACAATCTGTTATTTCTAGCGTTGCCAAAAAGCCAAAAACAAAATCGCGAATATTCTCACGCGATGAAACTATACATGACGAAAGACATTCGTTGGAAATGTATCATTGTTGAGTTGCCAATAAAGTGCTAAACCTGCGAACTGAGAAGTTGCCTTCTTTAGCAGAATTCATATGGAGGGAAAGACAAGCTGAGGTGAGTAACATGTTTGATGCAATTTGGATAGCTATTACCAGACAGTGCCTGCTGGAAATCAAGAAATCTGCTTAATCGATCTGCTGACGTCGAAAATCGTTAAGACACATAATAAATTCTGGTGATGTATGGGCAGGTCCCCCTGATATCATTTTGTTAAACTAAGCTGATTTAACTGGCATTTTAGAACATCGACTCTGTCATCCATTCGCTAGAGATCCCGTTTATTCGAGATAATATGTGTTTTGTTTATCTGTGATAAATGAAAAGCTATCTGCGGCTTTTAGAGTAAAAATTACAACCATAAAAATTTCGCCTACTTTTATTATAAAATACCATTAAAATATTTTTATATCTTGACAAAAAAAGGGGGGGAGAGAATACATGCTCAAGAAAAATGAAAGCCATAAATGTAGCTAGTAAATGTAGCTGTTTGTAGAATAAGAATGTGTATTGTAGTTATTTTCCGCAATTTAAAAGTCAATAAATAATTTTCAATCACATTTTATCATTTTGAACGTTATTAATTTTTTTAGAGTTTATTCTAGTCTGTCTGTGTTTTTTCTTTGTGTTCTGAAGTCTCTTGGGCATCGAAATAGCTGCAAGCATTGTCTTCTTTGTAAGCACAAAAGCTGTATTTCGACGGCATTTAGACAATTGGAATGTGAGAGGTCTTCTGTGGACTTTTCATGCGCTTGTGTAGTATTCAGGGCAGAGCATTTAGAGTTATGAGAAGGAAGTAGTGCGTCATACTGTAATATTTCATGGATATAGATTTCAATACGAACTCTGCGTTTTACTATTACCATTTTCTTTTTTCTATTTATTGGATTCAGGTTATTTTCTAGTTTCAAGTGTATTATGATATATGGTATGTCTTGATAAATTTAGATTCTTGTTCAGCGGGTAGTCTTATCTGTTCTTCGCTTATTAGCAGCTGATTAGCGCTGATCAAGTGCTTGGATATCGACGGTTTTGACTTACTGACTGATCGATAAATAAGTTTAGGTATTTTAATAAATTCTGCTAAAATGAAAATTTTCAGCGCATGTATAAATAATTAAATATGTAGCTGCTTCTTCATGATTCTTCAATATCTAAAAATATTCTTCAGTGTTGCTTTTACAGCATTGATAACTGGTCCTGTAAGTTTTACGATTTCTGCTGTGATGTATAATAATCTGAGTTGAAATCTGAATGAAAATAATGTAATCCTGCTGTGGAAGAGATAAACGGAAATAAAAACGAACATTTAAAGATATTAAATTAAAAAAATTGTATATCTTCTTTTGTTGAGAATTTGTGCACCCTTATTTTTGCACAAAAGTTGGGTAAAAATAATATGGAACATTATCATTACTTTAAATTATATATCAGATTGTGGGAAGAAATCCTCTGCTTTACTAGTTCAAATTATAATCGAGACCCTTTATGTTTATTAGATGAATATTGTTTGTGGGTTTTCTTTACAAAAATGTTACATTCATTTGTTTTAAAAAGGTATAATGTTTGACTGCATTGTTATTTTGCTGGTATATCATTCCGAGATCACTTTTTTTGTATGTGGCAGATAACATCTGTCAAGTTTAAAAACGACACAAATATTGCAGAAAGCAGCGTATCAGCATTGGCTGTCAATGGTGGATATATATTAGACTATTTGAAAAAGCTCTATTCCCCCCTCCCGAAAAGAAAAAAAAAGAATGGCATACGGTTGAAGGAACGTGATGGCCTTGTTACAGGTATATGTTGGAGATGGCTGTCGAAGTGTCATCTTAAGGGATTATCACATCTAGCGCTAGACGTGACTTTTCTGAGAAACGGCATTCTGGTAGCATTGGTTTAAACGGGAGGATTTCTAGAAATAGCACCGCTGGAAGCGCAGTCCCGCCTGTCTACGGAAACAATGTCCCGGCTACGAGGGATATTTTGAAACTTTGCCGAAAATGTTCCGTCTACAGCTCTTTCCCGCGTAGAGATCAACCAATCAAGTAAAAGTTCTGCTTCTGAAGGATCATGCGATCCCAATCTGAGCGGTTAATTACTGCTTGGCGTCCAAGTCTGTTTAGTAGATGAAAATGGTAACCTAGCTCAGTAGGTTTCGTGGAAATGTGCAAGTTCTGAGAAATGTCCCTTTCGACGTCCAGTCCCGCGTAGCTGAAGCATATGTGATAGGGACTTTACGTTTGCCAGGTAATGAGGAGTTGCTGTGTCTTGTTGAAAGTGTTTTTGTCGTGGTCATTGTTATGTGTGATTTGGGATTTCTGGCAGCATATGCTTTGCGTTGTCCAGAGTCACAATTTTTGAATAGAATTATGTGTAATAGCTCACTTTACATTCGTGTATATCGTAAGTCAACCCTGCTGATGAACCTTGTAGCACATACACGAGAGAACTTTAACTTTTGAAGTGCGAATATATTCAGGTTTGTGTTTATCAGTGAAGTCGACCTTGAACGACGCATGCATAAGAATTGTTCGTAAAAGGGGTATCTAATTTTGCAGTTCGATAATTAAGGGATCACTATATTTTCTTCTCATTTTGACATTTGTTTTACACTTGATATTTTAAATAAATACGTACGTAAATCTTTTTGACCCATCAGCGTTGGAATAGATGAGCATTATTAATTTTCAATTTTTGACGACAGTACGAGTTAACTGCATATTCTTTATAATTATTTTTTAATCCTTGATATGGCAATATGAAGATTTACGTTCAAAATAAGTATTTAAATTAATTTTGCTGACTGCTACCTACAATCAGTATGGTTTCGCATAATTCAAAATGGGCTGATATACTGAGTTCAAAACTGGTTGGTATTCTTACGAGTTTTGAAAGTAACAACGTAACATAATGACTTTAATTGAATTAATAAAAAGAATGTGAATTTTTTCCCGCTGAAAAATATTGCTGTTTTTAGAATTGTGTTGACTTTTTCGAAAAATATGACGAAAATTGCTTAGAAATGTGATGTCATTAAACCTGCACTCTGTTGACTTTACTTACTTGTTTACACATTGTAATGTTCCAACATATCTATTCTTTACTCTTCTATCTTTCATTGTTTCTCGTTGCATTTCTTCCCCTTAGATAATTGCTTCCAAAAGTCTTGGCCTGATGCAACATTTTTTAGTATTTGTTATTTTTGGCAGTTCTTGATATTAGTAGGTTGACTACTGCCGGTGACAGTCCATAGTATAGAATGAATGTAGCTACATTTCGGATGTGTTCGTTTAGTTAACTAAACCAAGAATCATCCCTTTTACTCAGTACAATAATACAATACTTAAGTACAATAATCTTTTTAGAGCATTTTTGAAATTAAGAGGATGTTCTGGAATAGAAGATCATTATACTCTAATAATCTAGGGGAGTAATTTTCAGTAGCGTTTGGTCGGTTCTTAATTGTCTTTTTATATTTTAAAATATATCTTGTTTTTGTGGTTTTAAAGAATACAATCATCGTATTGGTTTTATTGTTGGAGCTACCTGCCAGCTACACGTGGAGCGCAGAAGGAACTGAATTTGGGTTCCGAGTGGGATTTGAGAATTTAGAATCTTTTTTTTTTAGCTTGAATTTGTGAAGAACTTTTATGGAAAAGAAGTAAACAGTTATATTCATGGAAGAAGCTTTTGGATTAGTGGAGACAATACCGATCTTGTTTTAATGTAGTCTATATCTCAAAATTTAATTAAATGAACAAGAAAAACATTCAGCCATATGTTTGGTAACTATTAGTTTGGTATTGGAGGCTGTAATTTCTTCTTTCTAAATCATTTGAAAGACTTCGTATGCTTTGCCTTCGTTGATTAAACAAAGGCATTGTAAATCATAGCAATGGGGGGGGGGGATTTTGTTGTGCTAAAAATCGTTTCATCTAAAACTCAAGTTTTTCTCTTCAGTCATCTTCAGATAATCCGTAAACAGATAATCAAGAGTTTAGTGTATTTACTTAAAGGTCGATTGTAAAATTTCTAACTTGTGCCTCGTATTAGCTGCATCCAAAATAACATCAAGTCCTTAAAGTAAAATTTTGTAGTAGCGTATAGATTACAAACCTCTCTGTATATGTATGTATATATGTGTGTATGTGTATCTACAGAGAGAGATTTCGTATATGGGATATAGACTGCTGAAGACCTTGTTCCCAAATTAGCGTCGCTGCTACAGAAGGGGATCTTCCTAGCCATTCACTTCATCGCCTCGTGATGCATGCATTATAATTGGTGGGCATTCATTTCAGTAGCTCTTGTAAATATAAATTTCATTTCTTGTGACTAATCCGTGACTAAAACAACTTTTTATTCTCATTGTTTTTTGAAATGTTTTCGAGTTCACATTCTTCTACACAGTGTATTACGAAAATTGCTGCATTTGTTTTATCCCCATTAAAGTTCTAATCATCAATTCTGTCACAAGCTTATGTATTAAAAATGCTTTCCTCTTTAATATTTTTCTTTTTCCCCCTTTCTTTCTTTTTTCTATGGTCAAGAGAATAGCAGTTTACCTGTGCTTATACTTCTATTTATCACATTTGCATGGTGCTGGAGAAAATACTTATGAATTAAAATTATTCCGTGGCAGTAAAAATTCGAATTTTTCTTGAAACATGTGACTGTGGTGAAAGAAGTAATATTTTACGTTGATGCCCATAAGCTCGATAATATCGCCATTTCATTCTTAATTGTAATATGCGTTGAATGTTTTATTTCTTCATTGAAGTGTTTCATTCCGTGGACCCTTGCAACATTTTTACTTATCATTCTTTGTTACATAAAGGTATTAATTCTTTCAGCTTACTATATCAGAAAGTGGCCATACCCGGAAAACATTTATTTTCAAAGTATTTGAAATTTTACTTTCTAATGTGAATATCTGTCGTTATCTTGTTCAATCTAGAATGGTAGTATTCTTGGCCGTTTGCCGAGACACAGAACCGAGGCGAATTCACTCTGTACATTTATTCAATTTATTTCCTTATTGTCATGGCCATTGACCTCATATCCAGTGTTCAGTCAGTCTGGCGTATGAAGTTGTTTCATTATGGAGCAAATCTGTTTTCCGACTGCCTTTGTAAATTTATATGTGAGAAGTTTCTCACCTATAAATATAAAAAAGCTAAGGAAAATATATAAAAAATATAAAATATATAAAAATATATAAAAAAGCTAAGGAATTTAGCGTCGTTACTGTCTTTCGTCGACCGTGTGATGTTTAATAATGACTGTAGAGCATCATTTATCTGTAGAGATATTTCTTAACGTACTCGGTACCAATGGTAATGGATTAAAAGAGCTGTTAAAACTTTTGGAACTAACTATAAAAGGCAGTTTGTTTCAAAAACACCATTATGGCTTGTAAAAAATGAAAATTTTGTTTGCTTCATGTAAAATATCTGCTCAGAGTTGGTTTGTGGCTCTTAACATCCATAGCGGCCATTTGATACTACCACTGAGCAAAAAGTTATTTGACTTGGGTTTGGTTCCCAGAGTCTGAATTAGGATTTCGATGACTTTCCTGGTGAATAATTGCGTAGTTTTCTTTGAAATTCTTCTGTGAATGTTCTTTCTATAGACGGACAGCTTTCGGGTGGTTTCCATCGTGAAGAGCCCACCAGCTGTCGAGCGGTAAAGTCGCTGATCACCTTTAGTTCGGTCCGAGTATCGAATCCCATGAACGGGCGGGCTGTGTGGGCGTTTTCGTGCCTTTCCCCATGTGCAGAGTGTATACGAATCAGTTTCCCTTAGAAAACCCTCTACGAAGGTATCCCCCCCTCTTAGGCAGATAGCTCTCGAGGCTTTGCCATAATCACATAAAGCAAAACCAAATCATCTGGAAGACATAATCAAACACAAAATAGTTAAATACATACCTCCGGAAGGCATTACCTTTTGATTACGCCGAAGGATTTAAAATATGTAAGCATTCTTTCTCGAAGTCTGCATTGTGGAAAGATTAAGAAGGAGTGTCATTAAAGCGTCCGTGTACTATGTTTTCTAGGAATTAGTTAAGCGCAAATAGCGATGTGATAATTATGGAACTGTTAATATTTTGATAAATCAATTTTATCTGAATATTCATACAAGATGTTTAAATAAGACTGCACGACTGACTGTTTCTTAATATGTTAAGCGCCGCAAATAAACATAGTCTTGTCTTTAAATAGTTTGTCTATTTTAAGAAGCGAATCAAATAAAGCAGGCCTTCATGAACTGCAGTTTTAGTCACAATGCTTTTTGGTACGAAGTAAACAAAATTTAATACTTCTGGCAGATATAAATATCACAAAAAGCACTTTTTAACAAAAGGTTTCAATGAAATGTACCTATATATATCGAAGCTTAATCAGCTACTTTCTCATAACAGTTTGTTTTTGAGTGACCAGTATAATGAAAACACTGATGGGAACACAAAATTTCGAGAACAATCACTTTGATGTTTTCAGCAGCCACGTGAATGAGGAGAGAGATTTGAAGCCTAAAAAAAAAAAAAACTCATGTGGACAATGATGACAACTGGACAGGTATTGATGAAAATTCTGACCACAAAGAATTTCACTCTCGATAGGATTCAAGAGCGTACTACGTCACAAGCTGTTGTTAACAGTCGGTGTCTGACAGAATCAGAATTTTCTCAGAACAAACTGAAATAGAATAAAAAGGGTCAAATTTATGAAACCACATTTTCTTTTATCCTCTTTTATTCTAAATCTTTTCTTATTTGGCTGAATAAGACGTTACGCTAAGAGAGCACAAAAGAAAGCTCTGAAAGTGTGAAGTATATTATGACATATGTCTGTTCCATAAATAAAAAAACTCATGCGGTTAGGCTCGACCTTGAAGAACATCGTGAATGGAGATTGACAGGTTCCGTCTATCCTGCTACTCTTCCTTGACGTCAGTTATTGCAATTGGGTGAACTTGGAAACGTTACGTTATCTCTCTTTGCATAGATAGAAGGGAAAAAGATGTAGAGCGTTTTTTTCCCTTTCTTTGGCCGAATCATTCAGTCTTTCAGTGCCTTTCCTGCGCGATATTTCCTTATCATTAGAACTGATTTGATTTTCACTTGATTGGGAACCGTATTTAAAAACGCAAACTTCATATTGTAATCCTTTTCACAGCGGGAGGAGAAGTAAGAGGTGAGGTTTGAGTTTTTTTATCTGTAAAATAAAGCGGAATTAGACAAATGTATTATGTTGCATATTTGTATCCTGTGTCTAATTTAGATTCCACAGCAAGGCCTTCTTAAATGGCTTCAAAAATAAACGAGGGATCAAAAGTCGCTACCCATTGAATTGTAAATTGGTATCTTATCATAAATTTCATAATTTTGATATGGAAATGTTCTCCAGAACATTCTGGACTAGTTACTTCACTATAAAATAAAAAACAGAAAGACGTATAAATCTGCAAGCGGTTAGAACCTGGACCATTTTAGTGCAGTTTCAGCAATCGAAGAAATAAGTAACTTCTGGCCCACTCTTTTGAAGAAGGAGTTTTATTAAAGTATGACTTATAAATCAACAAGTATGCCCTCGCGATGTAGTTTTTTTTTTTTTTTAAAATTTAATATGAAGTACCTTTTGACAACTTCAGTAAGTTTTCACTCGTTAACTGAAGAATATAACTAGTTATTCGTATTTGTCATCGTTTCCACGTTTCTTTTAGCAGAACGAATTGGAACAAATTTGCATGAATTTTACTACTACTGGCAGGCAATGAAACTTTGTTGTTGCCTTAAATTCTTTTCGTAAAGGTTCTGTGTAAACCAGCAGCAGTTTTATGCGAGATTCTGCGTTTATGAAAAGTCAAATTTTTTAAAAAAAGTTTCTATGTCTATGTAATCTAATCATTATCAGCGCTCGTTAGAACGACCTTTATTTTTGTGATCATTCCATTATAGCGACCAGTACAAAAAGTCGTCACTTTGTGAAAATGTATTAAACCCGTTTTTTATTACTTATAACAGAAAACGGATCATACTAAATTAGTTTTTCTGATGACGTCCTTTTACTGTAGGATACGAGTTTCATTATAACGAGCATTAGTTCTGTAGATATATATTCTAAGATGAATTCTAGTGCAATCTGGAACTCCTTGATTCATTTATCAATGAACTTCAATGAATTTAATAAATTTCATATAAAAGGCAACATTGTTTGTTGAAATGTTAGATATATTTAAGAGTAAGATTTTATTGCATTAGTGATATTACATACGTGTGTAATAAGTGTCAGGAATCTCAGGATTGTGTAGGGTATTTTGACTGCTACTTGCTTTGTGTTGTCAGCGGCTGCTACTTCAGTGTTCAAAGTTAGGGGACAGTTAAACAAATGCGATACACATTTTTTTGGAAATGCTTAAAAATTTTCTTAGTTTTCTGTGTATTAAGTTATAATTTTGATTGTTGATTGGTATATGTTTTGAGCTGTAAATATCGTCATTTAAAAAAAAATCTAGGTCGAAAACGTTGACTATCATTCATTAACAAATTTTGTGTCTTAACTCTGACATAGGACAACGGTATTTAAAAATTATTGTATACTAGCTGGGCTGCCCGGCTTCGTTCAGGGAGTTGATATGAGATTGCGTGGTAGTTGGAATTAAAGAATAAACGTAAAATATGAGAGGTAAATTTTTTTATTGAAAAAATATTCTATTTACAATATTTGTTTATAAGCAACACTTTTCATTTTGTTATCCGCGGTGTATATGTACAAATTTTTGAAATTTCCTACTAGAGAGCAAGTTCCGTATAAGCTGACAGTGAGAAAAGCAGGAGTCTGAGGTTGATGCCGCAATGTTTTAAAGTTTCTCCTTGCGCTTTGTTAACTATAGGGTAATTTGATTTGAAATTGCAATTTTTAAATTGGAATGGCAGTTCAATAGATATCAGTGGTATTCTGGGGATAAATACTGTGTGTCCTTTATTCTTTCCAGGCATAAGTTCGGCATCGATGATGCTATTCGATAGCCTGTTTGACGACCATCCTTGTTCCATTACATAGGTTTGGTGAATTGAGATTTCTGAGCAAGTATAACCGGAGATTCAGTTTTCAGTCGAAGGAAGTGTAATGGCATTTCTGGTACTTACAAAGAGTTTAAAAACTCTGTAGAGAATTTAACACTTTCTTCAACGTTTACCACGGTGTCAATCAATTTGTATATTCTATCTTCACCAGGAATTTTCTTTTGAATATTAAAGTTTATATCATCGACAGTATTATTTTTAGTTGCCAAAATTGCCATTTGAAATGGCCACTCCGGATTGATATAGTTGTGAACAATGTTTGGATAAATTTTGTAGATGAGTTCGTTTCAGTAGTGGCAATGTTGCAGAAATCACTGTTGAGTTCAATTGGCCTTATCTTCTGGTCAATAGGATATGTTTCTTCACCTGTTTGTAAAAGTTTTTGAGCAAAATGGGATGTTGTTTCGTCTTTCGATAGTTCAACTCTCAAATTTTTTGTTAGTCTCATTATTTGTATATGTGGCCAGAGATTTGATTTTTTTAAGCATGCATTGATTTCACCCGCTGGTGTTGGTTTGGGAATAACTGTTGAAGTATTTGTCGAAAATCTCCCTAGAGTATGAGTAGAGAGTTCACTTCAGAGTTTCCTCTCAAGTCTTGTAATGTTATTCATATGGTATTTCGATTTTTGTTTCAAAATTTTGCATTACAGTGCAAATTTTATTATGTCACCCATCCTAACTCAAGCTTATTTTTCAAGTTTGTAACAAGTATTTTACAACAAGCAAAGCTTCTTAAACCTGTGTTATATCTTCTGCTTGAAAGAAGAAGAAAAAAAAAAGAGAGAGAGAACGAGGATGCAATTTTTGGTTTTTTGAGGCTTTTTAGTTTTAAACTGATGTAACGAGTTTCCAAGGCAGCTTTGAAATATATGCGCAGCTTGTGGTAAAGCTGCACTTGAAGAAGCTATGTGGAATTCATTTATGGAATTTGGCTTGGAGATCTGAACCTCTAAGATGCCCCATGTAGTGAATGGCCTTCGAGTCGTACCGATGATGTATGAAAGAGTTGGTGAAAGCTAATACAAGAGGTTTTGGTATATCCATCGAAAATGCTTCAGTGTTTCGAAATGCTTTTATGGGAAATCATTTCTGTTAGAAGAAGATAAATGCGCCACCCGTGGCACAGTGGTTAAGTCCCCTGAATGCTCGAAGTGAATTCGATCCCAGGAGAGCGGTTTGGCTTCATGGTTAGTTTTCGTGATTTTTTCCATCTGTAACATGAATATGAGCCAATTTCCTTCAGAAAGCCCTCCGGGAAGCCGTCGTTTCTCAAGCCCTCATGTTCTTTGCCATATTCGAGTAACCTAACTTAGTAATCTAAGAGAAAAGGAAGGTTAAAATAAAAAAGTTTGAAAAAAAAATGAGAAACTGCAAGTTTACAAGGCATTTGATATGTTTTAATTGTTGCTTTCCCTAAATTCATTTTTTAAGCGGGAAGGAAGAAGGAGAAAAATGGCAAAAAGTAGGCCTTCAGCGAAACAGAAAGCGCCATGCTGGATAAATGGAGAAATTTTCCAAGACTCTTTCGGAAATCTAATTTTTATCTGATAACGGTCTTGTTCACATTCGTTAGTTTGTAGAGGATCTAATTTATTACCTCTTTCTGCAAACTATTGCAATTACCGTTGTATTGGGGCATCCGGAAAGTTCTGCGGTTTTTTTAATGACAAATCCAAGATAGCATTCTGAGAACGGTACAAACCTTTACTGAACAAGGTATGCGCCATTTTGTTCGATGACCTTTTGCCATCTCTCGGGTAGTTGGAAAATCCCCCTCTCGTAGAAGGTCCTGGGTTTGTTGACGAAGAATTCATCGAGGTAGGTTTTGACAGCCTCCAAAGAATTGAACTCCACGCCTTTCAGGGAATTTTGTAGGGACCGAAACAGATGAAAGTCCGAAGGAGCAAGGTCAGGAGAGTATGGGGGATGGACCAAAACATCCCATCCATAGTCCAGGAGTCTTCTGCGAACGTCCATAGACACATGTGGCCTGGCTATGTCATGATGGAACACAATGCCCCGGCGATTGGCCAGTTCTGGTCGCTTTGCTTCAATAGCTGTCTTCAGATCTGCCATTTGGGAGCAGTACTTCTCTGAATTGATGGTCTGATTGGGTGGCAGTAATTCATAATGAACCACTCCCTTGTGATCCCACCATATGCAGAGCATCACCTTCTTGGGGTGCAACCCACCTTTGGAGGTCGTTTGTGGAGCTTCACCGGACTTATTCCATGATCGTTTCCGCACAACATTGTTGTAAAGGATCCATTTTTCATCTCCAGTGATCATCCGTTTTAAAAAAGGCACTTCTTCGTTGCGTTTCAACAGAGAATCGCAAGCCGATACACGAGCGAGAAGATTGCGCTCTGTTAGAGTATGCGGTACCCAAACATCGTATCGGCTTACGTAGCCAAGCTTCTTCAGATGATCATGTACGGTGCTTTTTGGAATGTTTAATCTCCCTGCCAGTTCTTGCACTGAATAACGAGGGTTTTCGGCGATAGCTTCCTTCAGTAGATCCTCCTTGACAATGGAGGGACGCCCAGATCGCGCCTCGTCTTTGAGACTGAAATCGCCGTGTTGGAACTTCACAAACCACCTCCTAACTGTGTCATCAGAAACAACACCTTGTCCATATACTGCACAAATTTTACGGGCTGTCTTGCATGCATTCTTGCCTTTCTTGAAATAAAAAAGCATTATATTGCGAAAATGTTGCTTTTGGTTCTCCATCTTCACCCCTGCACAGAATCGAACCTACTACGAAATATGTTAACAGAATGGAAAAATATTGTAGAGGAAAAACCGGGTTTTTCTTATCAGGCGAGAAATCAATGTCCTGTCTTGAAGCATCAACTCGAAATTCGAGCCGATGCGCGCGTGGGTTTGAAAAACCGCAGAACTTTCCGGATGACTCAATATAATCACAGCCAGAATTTACCCATCAAAAGCTGTAAGTTAGCACAATTAATAGAAGATCAAATTTCGTAAGCATTTAGCTCCGAAAAACTAAGTCCAGGCATTTTAATCCCATCGTCCCATGTTCTCTCAATCTGTCTGAGATAGATTAATTTTCTTCACATTTCAAATAGCTTTGCAGAAGAAATGTACAAACAAGAGCCTTTTCCTGTGATAAGAATTTTAAAGAGATCTGACTTTTATTGATGGGAAATAAATTCGACCGTTGCGGCAAGAAAATACCTTTAGCGCGTATTCTGATTAAAAATACATTTCGGTAAGATAATTTTGCTATGAGAGTTTGTACAACTTGATTTTCATGGCTATATAATACGTATTTGATGTATTAATTGTTTTTAGCCCCAGCTTTGAGATGAACATGCCAATGCCTTTCGTGAGATAAGAGTTTTAAGAGATCCGATTTTTATTGATGTGTAATAAATTCGATTATCGCGCCAAGAAAATACCTTTTTATTCTAACGAAAATACATTTTGGTATAATAATTGTACTATAAGAGTTTGTAAAGCGTGAATTTGATGGATAAGGAATAAGTATTTGGTATAATAATGGTTAACCCCAGCTATCTGTTTTATGTGGCCAAATATATATAAGTCAAGAGTTTCTCAGACGGGTTATGTATGTATCTTGTTCTTGCAAACGAACTTGTGCATTTTGTTATCCAAGCGAAACAGTGTGTATTGTTGGATGGTCTTAAAGGACAGGCAACGTTACAGCGACTATCGTTATCTGAACAGCATTTATCAACGAAATTATGTGATTTATTAAAAGCTGGAACTCTCGTAATTATTCTTCAAATCATTATGGGATTTCGTTCCCCCCCACCCTGAATGAACGGAAATTTTATAAAGACTAGTTCCTTGCACTTCAAAATTTTGAGCAGTTATGCTTGACAAAGTATATTGTTTTCTTGCTGCTTTTCAATTTTATTTTGTTACCAGTTTTAGAGTTTCTTTATAAAGCATCCCTTTGTTATTGCATTTTGATTTGAACCTTCTGAATTTCTTAAGAAATGCCTTGCTGTGGAAAGGAGAGCATTCAGTTCAGATTTTATAAGCATGTATTTAAAATATTACAGGATATTCCTCAAAATTGCTGCTGTACGTAGCATTAGATAGAAAAGCTCATATTTTAGAGCTGTGTGTTTTGTTTGTAGAACTGAGTAGGAAATTCTAAGGGAAATTTTCGAGATTCATTACTTAGAATAAACTGTATAATATATATTAAATTAACCATTCTCATGATGTCCTATGATTTTCGTTTTGCTTTTATTACAGACCTTTTACTTACAGACATACTGCATGCTCTAAAAATTTTTTATACTTTATCCATGTGTGTATGCATTCTGAGGCTTCGTTGATAAGGCTGTGTGTGAATTATCAGGGAGCAAAGAGAAGGTTTTCATTCGCAGATTTCTGTCATTAAATTTCCATAGCTTATTGTGTTATACACAGATTATGGTTTCCGCGACGAGTTCCGAAACAAATTAACGTAATTAGAAAAGAAACACGCCAATGTAAAATTTAATATTAGATTGAGGAGGGGGGCAGGCTTAGAATGATGTAGATATTGAGTAAAATTCTATTTCGAGGATGACGCAGCGTCATTAGGAAGAAGGAAATTGATGTTATTCCAGAACATGTCATCTTCGCAGTGATTATTAGTTTGATTGCTTCTGACTTCATTTTAGAATCTATAATTCTCGGCCTGCTTACCAGATATATGATCGATTTTTGTCGTTCTGTACCATTATGAAGAATTTCTGTTCTACGCTCCGCCGTTAAAGTTCTTCAAAACAAGTTTTACGCTTCGCCTTTTGGACAAAAATCATTGGATAATATACTTGTCCTTGCACATGTAACTTCCACTTTACAGGATACCCACCGAATTTGGCGTCCCTAAATTTTGCCGTCTGTGTGCTAGGCATTCGCTCCCTATCCGCCAGGAACGGGCTTGGGTATGGATTCCCTTGGATATAAGAGAATAAGAATTTAATTTTATTCAATAGTAAATTATAACTATAAGGAAATGGGTGCATTTTTGGTATGTTAAGTTATTTATGTTCACAAACTTGTTTAAAAAATACCGGTACTTTCTGATTAACCGCACCTCTACGAAAAGTCGCCATCTCATTGACAACTTTGTGAATTGGCGAAAAACGTTTGTTGAATCTCCTAATGAATCATAGGTACTGTTCTATTCGTAAATAATTATAAAAATTGGTATTTTGCAAAAACGGTAATTTTTAAAGCAAAAATGATATATGCTGATATTTTTGCGCCTGTTGTTCTCTGGTTTGCGCCTCTTCAGTTAAATATGAAGTGCTAAATGCACTTGTTCTTAAACCCGTGTGATTCATCTTGTATCTTAAAAAATATACCACAAATAGAACAGTTCTATGGGACGTTGAAACTGTGAATACGGATAATCACAAAGTACTGAAATATCTTCGATATTTTAAAGAACAGCTCAAATGAATTTTAAATTTATGTGATAAACATGCTGCTGTGTCAGTATAAAGCTGTCGATTTCTGTGAAGTTACTTAACTATTCGAATACTTTAATTTTATCTGTTTATGTAAATATTACAGTTGGATGTGAGTTTTCCAAGTTAATATTGTTTAAAACTATGTATTGGACATTGAAACCGGAAATACGGATAATCAGAAAGTACCGAAATATCTTCGAAATAACTTCATATATTTCAAAGAACAGCTTAAGCGAGTCTTTTTCTAAATTTACGTGATAAAACTTGCTGTTGTGTCAGTATAAAACTGCTGATTTTTGTGAAGTTGCTTAAATATTTAAAATCAAAAGCAGCCTCTTAATAAAATATATTCAGATACTTTAATTTTATCTGTTTATGTAAATATTAGAGTTTAATGTGAGGTTTCCAAATTAACATTATGTAAAACTATCTAAAAATTTTAAATATATTATTTTGGATTCTTTCGGATATATTTCAAATAATTTATGTTTATTTACGAAGATTAAAATATTTGTTAGCAAAATTATTTACGGTGAAAATTTTTAAACATCGATCCCAGTTTTAGTTTTATGAACTCTTTATTTACTAACTAAAGCCCTCTTCACTAAAGCAGTGTCACTGTTTTCTTTCGCGTCAAAAATTGTTCATTTTCATAGTCTCAGAATACTTCATCGTGCGCATATCGTGTCACACGGAGCGAAATATCCGCCTTCAGGTTCTGTGTTGCCATTGGACGAAATCGGAGGTGGCGTGATGCGTATTTCATGTAGCCTTTTGGGTTAAGTTCTGTTTCTGGTGACCCGATTTCGAGTCGTCTTCCTACTGCAGAAAATTTTGACCTAAAAGTAAAACTGCGTTTCCTGGTTCATATCGCTTGTACCTACGTTCCGTTACTTACTTTCTTCTATGAGATGTTAAGGTCGACCATTCACCATTTTCAAATTCATTCAGCCTTGTAAAAAACTGTACTTCTTCAATGGTTTGAGACGCCTGAAGTATGAATGATTGGGGGGGGGTTAAAAGATAACATGATGATGGTCAACTTTCAGTCTTACATTCAATTTGAGAGAAGTTTCTATTAGGAAAAGAATCAAACCGTATGTATAAAAAGAATATTAAATAATAATTAAGTCCTAATAACAATAAATGTGTGGGGTTTATTTTAAAAACATTATTTTTGTGTTAATTCTTTCCTGTTATTTCTGTTTCTTCCACCAGCAAAACCATAATGCAAATTTAACGGAGTAAATAGGGAACGTCTGTGATTTAGAGAATTTGGCAATTCACCAAGGAAGTTATGTATCTCGTGAGAAGCCCACCGGCTAAGTTGGTTTTGATGAACGTTTTCATGCATTTTTCAGCGTTTATAGTTAAAAGTCGCGAAATAGAGCCATGCTGTGTAGACATTAGAACTATCTATAAGTTGTATTTCACGTATTTAAGAATTTGTATTCTCAAAGATCCGTAAGGAATGATGAATAAATTTTGTTAAATTTTAGTTGTAATACAAGTTATAATATTAATGAACATTTAAATTTTATTTCTTTGTTTTTAGAGTTGTAGATTTTTGGTGAAATACAAAGACTATAAATCATCCAAAGTACTGAAAGGTTAAACAAATAGTTTTAAGAGTTAATTAGGTTTAAACTTACAACTGACTGTATGTAATTTTCATTTATTGAACTATCATTCGTGGTATGTATTATTTTTATTATACTCTGAGGAGTAAATTTTGAATTTTAGAGTTCAAATAGTTCCTTTTCAGAATCCTCTAATCACTTTGAAAATAATTAAGTGAAAAATAATGCGTGCTTCTTTTTATAAGTTTTATGTGATGAATTAACGAAATACATATAGCACAGCGTTTTGAAAACGAAACTTTGATACCGCTTTATAAGGACGGCCTGTGAATTCCCTACCGAGCTTTCTTTTTAAAAAATCTTAAACAATGTACCCTTTAGAAAGCAGTGTAACTTCGCTTGTAAAAATTAATTATTCCTTTAATAACAATATTACTAATCAACCCAAGTTATAGCATAACTTTGCCGATGTATTTTTAGCTCCGTTATTACTCTCATCTAAGTAAAAATTAGTCGATTCGGTAATCAATTCTTAAAGTAGTAATAATCGAAGGAGTGCTTCATAAAGATTGCAAATGTTTGGATAATTTTGCCCATGGAAGTAATCAAATTACTTACCTACCATATTAAACGAGGAATTTCCAAAAATTTGAGCAAATGCATATTATTTTTAGAATTAAAAATAAGCTTTTAAAAGTTCTTTGGATTTTTAAGCATGATTATTTAATATCGAATGAGCGGTACATTTTCCGTTGTCCTTCAGTATATGATCCGGATCTTTTATTAGCATTTATCGATAATTTCTGTGTTTTAGCCTTCTAAATTTTTCGGTATTTCCACAATTCGATTTATCATTAATTTCTCCACTTATAAATCTTTTAAACCACTTTTGCGAACTGCAAACAACTATGCTTTGGTATCATTTGATTTGCTTGATGATGGAAAACCACTGGAGGGTATCTGCCTAATTCACGAAAACGCCCATGCAGCCAGCCCGTTCGCAGGGATTCGAACCTCGGACCGAACTATCAGTGTTCAGCTACTTCAATGCTCGGTCGCTAGTGGGTGCAAACAACTGCGATGTATATGGATTTCAAAGATGTCATTTTTTTCACAGCAATCTGTTTCTCTGAGGCTAAAAAAAGGCAAGTAATGACATAGGAGCATTTTATCCCTTTTTATTTTTACGTGTTATAAGAATAAAGTTGCGTTATTGCTTGAGTTGCAGTAGATAAATTTGAATTTCATAAGTTAAGTAAATATATTGAAAATTTATAAAACTAATAAATTTTAATAAGTAATAATTTATAAACTCAAGTTTTAACAACTTATTTGCAGTCCGCTGAACTCCTCTAAGCACATAATAAATAAAACATTTTTCAGCGTAGTGTGGGTTTAAAATAAAGAACTACCGTTTAGGGTTTAGTGCTGTAAGGCTGCGTTCAGACAGCGACGTAAATGTCACATAGTCACAAGGAATAAAATGTGGGAATTCCGTTCACACCTGCGACACAGGGTCTAAACCGCACCCACTTAAGCTAAATTTGCGCATGCGTGCATGTGTCTGCAGCTTTCCCGCTCTGTTTTGTTATTCAGGGTTTCGCGCGTTCTTCCAAGTCTGCATAAAGTTGAGAACTTCGAACTTTATGCCAAGAGCCCTAAACCAGATTTTGGACGTAGCACAGACTGCTTGCCTGGCAACGCAGCTCGGCTTAAACCACTTATGCTCTTTATTCCGTTGTCTGCACGCACAGTTAGCTCAGGTAGCTAACTTTATGCAAAATTGTCCTGAGTTCGAAATGTGGATAAAGAAAGCGGCATTTGAGATTGCATATCTATAAATAGAAATGATGAAAAATTTGTTGATTCGAAACTCCTTTTATGTGATAGATTTTCAGGAAGACAATGTTAAAAACCTTCCGAAATCGTGACACAGTAGTTACATTGAACAAGTCAATCACTGTAACTGATATTCAGTGATTGAGGTTTGGTGTAATTATGTTCTGCATATTAGTCACGTGCATGCTTCCTAAAAAATGGTAACGATATTAGTAAAAGGCAAGTAGTTAATGAAATTTTTCATTTGTTTGAAACCTGAATACGGTCGTTTTATACTTAAATTTATTTCCGTAAAATTTTTAATGCTTATTTCTAGAGCCCTCTCTTACCACGAATTGCTCTCTTTTCAAACAAGCCGCAATACTATGCGTAAATGGCATAATTCCTATCTGCTTTATAAACGTTGAAGTTTTAGCACCAATTCTGAGTTTACAGCTTGTAATTACTAAAAATTTGTGGAGTAATTTCACCGTAGTCCTAATTTCCGCGAATTTTCAAGAGATCTCCCGAGATATCACGAATGTCAAATCTATGCACTAAATGTTTTTGTACTATTTTCTTCTATTACACTATTATGTTACATTACTTTCCATATTTGTATAATTTTAATACTTTCTTTATAAGAATTAGGTGAAAGAGATACTGCCAGTAAATTTACCTGCAAAATCTGAGTATTGAATCTTAAATTGAGATTAAACAACATGCTTTTTGCCGAAGAATGCATGTATGGTCTACATTTTCCACCTGGGTGTTATTCAGAAACCATGTGGGTGACTTGGTTATCTTATGGCATCCAATTGTATTAGTTTAATCTTTTGACTAGGAGAGACAGACGAGCAGTTTTTAAACAGTGATTCTAAATTTGAGAATGAATTCGTGCAGTGCATGAAAAGACCATTTTGTTAAAGCAAAACACTTGGCAGCGAAATTTTAACGGAATTATTAATACTAGACTTTCAAACTTTGTAATCTTCCCCTAGAGTGTGAATTTGTGAATCTTGCTTTCGCTCTTGGAATAAAATGTATAACCGTCAGCTGAAATTTTTACGGTGTAGTACACTGTAATGGCTTATTACTTAACATTAATTTTACTTAAACATTAATTGTTTAACGCACAAGAGTGTTCAAGAAAATCTGATCGAAAAAGGGCAAAATTACGCGATAGTGCTTGTAACTCTAGTCGAAAAACCAGCCAAGTGGCTAGATTACTGTTATTTCACTTTATATCTCCTCTAAAAAAACTTTGACTTATTTGCTTCAAGAAAGACTTATTTGCTTCAAGAAATGCAAGGCATTTTATAATAGAATTAGGTTAGGTTAGGGTAGGTTAAGTTAATAGATTTAAAGGAAAGCAATTGAAGAGGTGTCGGCCTTGCGGAAAATCATGAAAACGTATTTGCAGTTAGACTGTTCGTTGGGGTATTTATTGAACGTTATTAATTTTTGAGCAGTGCAGGAAATGAATACCTGCGACTTGCTTTGATTATTATAAATGTTATAAAAATGAATAATTATTAATTGAAATACTGTTTTTTTAATTAAAATTATTTTTAACTTGAAATATAGTAATTACTAGCTTATATTAGTATTGCTGTTTATTAGTACTCTTAATTTATAAAAATCAGTTTATAATTATTTACTAGTTTTTAAATAGTTCAAAATTTTATTGAATAAAGGTAGCTGAAAATAAAGACATTAGAAATAAAATTATATTCGATGTATAGCTTACATAAAAAAATAAAAAAAAAAATATGTGAGGAAGTTTTCCTAAGATCATAAACTGACCGCCCTTAATGCAGTGGAACTCATACGTGTTGTGAATTGTAGGTTTCGGTAAAATGCAGTAGATCTTTTCGGTATGAAATCTGACAGTTCGATCGTGCCTCAAACGGATAAATAAATAACATATAATTGATTTGTAAATGAAGAAGATGAAATAGATTTATAAATATCGCGTGGAAGGTTAAAAGGTGCGTACGTACATAATTCCTTAATATATCATTTAATTTTTTTTTTTTTTTTTTTTTTAACTGTAACAAGATTCCGTGTCCACCGTCATTAAAGTATACATAAGAATGTTGATTTCAGGAAACATTGTTCTACTTTCGTTTTCTTTTACGCGGAAGGACATTTTCCGATCTCTTCCGAGAACTGATCGATGGGTTCAATTGTTGCGACGGCGATCTGTTAGCCTAAATTTAATTCAGGTTGAATAGTTGCTCTGAGTGTAGATTGTCTTTTTGAAAAATGCTGGAGGAGGAAAATCGTGTTTCCGGTTTCTCTTCTGCTTTTGGAGCGGGTTTTGTGGATGTTCTTTTGTACAGAGAACTTGAATGAAGTTGCAAGTGTTCAGCCATTTGACACAATGTTACAGAGAGCTCAGTTTATGGATATATGGTAGGGATGCTCAGCCAGAGGGGGGATTTCCATAGTTTCAGGTGGAGATAAGATCAGCCTTCTAGTTACCTGTCAGATATTTAGTTTTAATTTATGAGTATAGCCTTTTATCAGTATTTTCTATACTTTTCCTTTTGTAATTTATAAAATACATTAAAATAATCTAAATTTAGATAAATGTGTATATATTTTTAGAGTTTTTGAAAGGAATGGGGGTTGATGGTTTAGTAGTTGTGTAAAGAGTGCAGGGAACAAAAAAGATTGAGAACCTCGATATATATACAGTATTGGTAGGTATAGAAGAATATACCACCTCTTAATATGTTCTTATAAATCATTACCCGTAAATATGCACAGAAGAAAACATACATATAATGTTTGCGCATTTTTAGAAGGATTTCGAAGCCGTTTAATTAATATTTAAAAATTAGTTTTTTTTAAATGCTCGATTTGATAGACTTTTTCTCTGAACTAAAAGTCTGCATAATGAGTTCCATGATAGAAGAGCTTTACCTAAAATTTTCAAGGTTATTGATTTCCATTTTTTTCCAGAGTCCATCAATAGTTGGTGGGTTTGCGCTTATAAAGAGCTCTTTTCAATGAACCAAATCAATTAAATCGAATATGTTAACATAATATTCCATAGGTGAAACATGAGGGGTCAAGAATACGTTGAAGAGGTATATATGCAGTACCTGTATCAGTCTTCATTTTTTCAAGAAATTCAGTTGTACTTTTCGAAGTATGACTTGTTGCTTTGTGTTGATAAAATTTTTTCTTTAAAAGTCAATGGGAAAAAGTAGTAGTTTCTTCTGTAAATACCGGGCGTAAAACTTTGTCTTGATAGTACGTAGGGTTGATTTTAAAATTTTTTCTCGGTCTTATTTTATTTCTCGTTATAAGAGCATTCTGCAACGATCATAAACCCCTAACTGAATTTTTTTTTTTTTTCCATTGACGGAAAAAGGTTTGCACATTTTTTTTCGTTTTAGATATTAAATGGATCTTTTTTTTTTCTGCTGTAGTCATTTAGGTCAACCTATGCTTCATCAAGGGTTGCAATGTATTTATATTTATCTCTTGCTAAATAGAATTAATATAGGTTTCTACAACTTGTTCTGCGATGGGCCACATGCTTCGGGAAAATCTGGGCAACGTTAAGTTTTTTTAAGTAAAAATCTTAGTTTATTATTTTATTTATTGTTGCTCTTTAAAGACTTTACAATTGATTTTTCACGTTGCCAACGATTTTACGTTAGAAACAGTGCGTATCTTTTTTGGGTATTCGTTTGGAGACTTCTGTCCATGTGTAAGTAATGACTGACGGTTCTTCCCTTTCTGATTAATAATGCTGCTTATTTTGCACTTAAGTTTTGAAACCATGCATTTCACAACGTTTTTGAATTATAGAACTCTTTGGAAAGTACAAAAAGATAACCTTCAGTCCACAGCTGGTTTACATGCGACATTTGGGGGGGATGATTTTAAAGTAGCAGACGATGTTTCTCATTTCAAATAATAAGCTGTTGCGAGAAGTTTTTATTACAAAAATTTGCTTTTTTAAAAATTCTTTACCGAAATCATTTTAAAAATGTGTAACACTCTCTATAGTAAAATCCGACATTCATTGCTTTGGCATACCCGATAATCCAGCACTCTTTTCACTGATTATACGTATCGTCAGATGCGGCACTACTAGTGTTAGTAAATATTCGATAGTGTTTGGTAGTTGCTTTGCCATTTTCAGTTCGTCTTTTGTTTAAAATTTCGCGTTTCTAAATCGTTTTTGAAAACTTGACACGGTACTTTTATGTTTATGGAACTTCAGTCGCCAAATGTGCCCCTAAACACCAAATGTGGTAACTGTTTACAACGCATCATGAATGGGTGTGCAGTGATGTGAAGAATAAGCAAGAAAATGAAGAGCAATCCAGGAATTTTAAGGGATAAATTGGCAGCTACTGGATACGAACGATTTGAAGGTTTGTAACGGTTACACTTGTCACAGCGTTTTACGTATTCTGCAATGTATTTGCGCGTTCCTGTGAAATAATATCTCTGGGAAATTCTCTGATATGTTCCTTCCGCACCATAATGTCCTGCTGTAGGAGCAGCATCATTGATATTGTTTAAGAATCTTTTATCGTTCATGCTGTGGTACTACTAGTTGAGCTTCTTCTGATTCCGAGTCTGGCGAGAACATCTGCAGGTTAACCATAAATATGTATTTGGTACTTTTCTTTTAATAGGGTGCTAGTCTTCAGATGAGCACCATCGCTCTGTTTGGAATAACTTGTTTATATCAAACTTGATAAATTTGAGGCGAATAAAGCGAGAAGAATTTTCATCTGTCTAGGAATGTTTCTGCAAGTTTTTCAGTTGCCTGAACGCATGAATTTTCAATTACCGTGTAGGAACAGTACAAGTCAAGCACTAATACAGTGTTACTGATCTTGATACGGGATGCCATGTGCAAAATGAACCTCAGTGCGACGCTAAACCGCCACCATCTGGATTCCTATTTCGTCGAATGCATGCGTCAATGGTTGCAAATGTTTTCGGCAATGTTGAATGATAGGCAGTTTTATGCATGTTATGACACCTGAAATTAATCTGTATTTTTCATATTTATTCTGGATTTAATAAAATAGCCAATTCTTTTCATAGAGCTCTATTTGTTGTTAGGGTTGCCGTCGTTAGATTGCGAATCAACGTTTATGTTTGATGCTAAGTAGTGCGCATTAACAGAAGTACCGTTTTAAGTACTTGTTATAAAATTTTTAAGTTTCGTATATTTTTATTTAAAAAAAGCTCAGACTGGCATGACACAATTAGTCTGAAAATCGACCTTACTTTTTAATTGAAAAAGGGCCGTGGATCAGTGAACTGAGATCGACTAACTTGAGAGAAGCCATGTTTTCAAATAATGGATGTTTAGGTTTGCCTGTCAATTCGAACTTTATTTAAGTACTAAAATTGGTACTTCTATGTTAAAGCAGCCACTGCATTTAGTCGGAAATATTGGCTAAATTAATGTCTCAGTCTGTAATGTTCAAATTTCAAATGTCTTCAAAGGCTAGTGTAATGTCTTCTTTAATAAATGAAGACATTACACTAGCCACAGTGCACTTTACTTTCTTGTAACTTCGTTAAAAGAAGTTATGCGTTTCGAAGGGCAGTGGCGTGACTTTCATCTCGGCAAATTGTACACAGTGTCCACAAAAGTCCTTGCTCAGCCTTTATTTTTGCAACCGTTGGTCCTAAACATATATTTCCAACTGCAAAAAGGTTTTAAATGACCTAAAGATTCATGTTTTCATATTTTTAAATTAAAAAAGAAATGAATTTTGTATAAAACATTGACCGAACAACAGAAATGGATAAAAATATTTGATAGTATTAAAAATCGAGAATCATATCCTTGCTACTTACTTACCAATAGTTGAGTTGCTGTACCACCTGTTTATATGACTATCAGCATTTGTACTCAGTTGGTGGAGCATTCTGTTGTCACTAGGGGGAACTAAAAATCTCTGTGGAATTTTAAAATTTGTAGCGGAATTTATAAAGTTACTTCGGGAAGATGGGTATGGTTTATGACTTGTGGTTATTAGAGACCCTGCCAAGACTTTGTGCTGAATGAGGATTTTAGCAGTGTTTTATGCATTGTGATTCTGAGTTTAAACAGAACATTTACTCAAGAAATCAGTAATATCTTGGATATGAGTATATTAATGTACCTCATGTGTGCTCTTCACCTGTATATATCCTTCCTACTAAGAGTAGTTTGAAAAATCGTCCCCAAGTAAATGAATACCTGTTTTTTTTAATCAGATTTTATAGGTCGTGTAATTTGGGGGGGGGAATGCACAGAATAAAATAATAAATAAAATTCGATTTAAAGCGGTTTTAATTTTAGAGAAGTGGTTTGTCTGCCTGTCTTTAGAGAATGTTAACACAAGTGTCATTTTCAAGGAGGAAAAATATTCTGCACGGATTTATCAACAGTTTTTTGTTTAAACAACATCGAAAGTAGCATAATGACGAGGATAAATAAAAAAAAGGAACATTAATTCAGTTCTCAAAAACGTGGTCAGTAGCAAGTTAAAATTTCGCTTGATTTTAAATGTGTAAATCTGTTTTACATTGTGTGCTATAGAAATCCGCGATTTTACTATATGCTTGAATTTTTGTAGCGAATTTTTACTGTTCCAGATTCCCAGGTTTTGTCATTTGATTATTAAGCGGTAATCTGCGATATAAAGATTCTTTGATATTCTAAAAGTATTTGGTTGTTGTAACAAAGCTTTGTGGACTTTTCAGGTTGGTGAATTATTTTTAAAACACGCACACACACACAGAAAAAAAAAAAAAAGAGGAGGGGGAAGAATTTTTATCTTCTGTAATTTGAATGCCTGTGTTTGAGAGATTCTGAATTTTAATAGAATGTTATCAAACTTTCCAGGATTAATTTGAGTCACAAATAATTCGCTTGTCTCAAAATATTATTGTTTTGAGCAGTTTAATCAAAAAAATTGGATGTTAAGTTTGAGAATTGCCATTCATTAAGTTTGAGAATTGCCTTAATCAAATATTTGACTTAAAAATGTATTTAATGTATATCTTTCTTTGAAATAATCTTTTTTTCTCTAATCATTTGTTACATGAAGTACAGTTTTTATTATTTTACTGAAAATTGCTCTTTTATCTTGCAGTTTCCTCTGGCAGCTTAGACCAACCATCCAAAATGAATATACCATCCCTGATCAGTGATCTACGAGAATCACCCTCCTCTCCAAACTATTCCATCATATTCGACTTCGAGCGAAATTTTGACAAGAGTCTAAAAAGAGAATGGATGATCCAGCACTGGCATCAAGCATTTTATTACATAGGGCTTTATATGTTGGTAATTTTTGGAGGTCAGGCTTATATGCAGTCCAGACCTCGTTTTGAGCTGAGAAGAACCTTAGCAGCATGGAATGTCTTCCTAGCTGCATTTTCCATCTTTGGACTATGTAGGACACTTCCTGAATTGGCACATGTTCTCAAAGAATTTGGTTTCACGCATTCCGTTTGTAACCCAAGCTTCATAGAAGAAGTCAAAGTGAGTGGCTTTTGGACATGGATGTTTACACTTTCAAAAGTTCCTGAGCTTGGAGATACCATTTTCATTGTGCTTCGCAAGCAGCAGCTCATATTTCTTCACTGGTATCATCACATCACAGTCCTACTTTTCACCTGGTATAGTTACACAGAGCATATTGCCCCAGCCAGATGGTTCGTCGTTATGAATTATTTCGCTCATTCATTGATGTATACCTATTATGCCATGAGGGCTATGCGGATCAAGATGCCTCGTTTTGTGGCTATCATAATTACTACTTCTCAGATTCTCCAGATGGTTGCTGGTTGTTTTGTCAGTTATTTTGGTTACCTAACTAGGCGAAATGGAGAATTTTGCCAGCTTCCAGATAACATTGCCAATTATGCCCTGCTCATGTATTTTTCATATTTTGTACTGTTTGCTCGCTTCTTCTATAATACTTACATCACTCCTCCCAGCAAATCTAAAAAGATGGATTAATGTTACATCATGTTAAGTTATAATGTGTGTTGCTTAGAGACAAATGTCAGTTTCATCATGAAATTAATGTTGGTTGATAAAAAATTGATTGTTAGCATGTGCATAAAATAGCCATTTGGGTTAGTATTCGGTGCTTTTTATTTGCATAGAGTATCTCTGCACCTGGCTTACTTGGCTAATTGGTTTGTGAGCAAAAATATGCGACTCTTTATGTTTAGGTAAAATGCCAGTTTTGTAATCCATTTTTACACTTATCAATATACCTGGGTATTAATTTTGGTGCAAGCTAGCATTAATGAGAATATTCCATTTTTTACTTATTCTCAGACTGCAAATGCACTGCTAGCTTCAGTATTGAGTCATCATAGCCCAATATAATTTCATGATCGAATTGATTGCTACGAGTAACTCAAGAATAAAAACACAATTCTGTAAAATACTTGCATTGACAAAGCACTGTAATTGCTGCTGTAAGAGATTTCCAGATATGTTCTTGTGTGAAGCAGTTATTATTTTTAATTCTCCTTTCAACAAATAGATGCATGTTTCAATGAAGTATAATATATAATTTTGTAATGTGTATCATGTTGCAGACGTATTTAATTGAAAAGGTCCATGTGCATTTCTTTCCCTCCCACCCTTTTTTTTATTTGCATTCTTACTCATAGCAGATTAAAATTAAAGCATTGGTTTTGAAATGTGTGAGTGTTATGCATTTTAACTATTTTTGAAGCCAAGCAATATAATTTCTGAAGTTGGATTTTTCCTTCTGTGCGTGTGTATATTTGTTATTTTCTGAAGATACCTATTTTGTTGATTATTTTAAATATTTACTTTGGTGTTTGCCATTGAAAACATTTTCTAAATAATGACTTTTGTTTTGCTAAGTATTGTGAAATATGTATTTTTATAGAAAAACTGTTTCACTGGATTAAATTGCAGTTGACAGATGAAAATATTTTCATATAAAAATGTAATCCAAATTGTTCTTCTTTACTTCCAGTGGCATTTGTAATATGTATGGCACCTCTTTTGAAGAGTATATAAATAACAAATTGTGGCATGTAAACTTTTAAACAAAGCTGTATATATTGGCTATTTAGCTTTATTACATATGTTGCAAGAAAAAATATCCGAATCAAAATTTCGCTTTTGCTTTGTACAGATAAGTACTTATGTTACATGATCTTTTCATTTTGAATATTGAAAGAATGTGCAATATAACTTTGGTATAGGTTCAAGTGAATTTTTTCATATAGCAAGAAATTTTAGATGCTGGAAAATTTAACAATTGTTTCAAAATATATAAAAGCTTTATTGGTAAATATAACACTGAGAAAATGTGAATTTTATGAAACTGCATTCTTCATCTTTGAAGTTCCAAAAATTAATTAGTAATTTTTAAGATACTAATGCTTCCAACTATTGCTGTAAAAGTAAACTAAAAATATAAAACATTCATTGTTCAGAAAGTGAGGCTGAAATAGCTATTTAAACTTTTAATGAATGCATACACTGAGGCAGATATTACTTGTTATTGCAGCGCACAATCTGTTCAGTGCTTGCTGAACATTTGTATATGTGCTATATTAATGTAATATGAACTTCTATTTGTGTTTTGTTCCGAATTGTTCAATTATGTACATTTTTCAAAAAAATTTTCTTTAAACCCATTCAAATATTTTTTACTCCATTTTGATAAGGATGTGATTTGATGAACACCAAGAATTAGGATGTTATAGCAATGGGTGAACTTGATAGGTCATGTATTTTCCATTCCATGAATAGAGCAAAGTGCCTTGGTGAAAAGATTCAAATTTGGGATTATTAAAAAGAAATATTTAATTCTCTATTTAGCTCAGGATTTTGCATCTTCAAATATTTGCCACTCAATTTAAGGGCTATTAACATTATGTTTGTTAGGAAACCCTAGTTGCAGTAAAGACATTCTGTCTCGCTGTTGGTGCTAGAAGAGTAAAAATACAGCTTTTGTAAATTTTCTTTAGAAAGTATTCAATTTATGTAACTTAATATAACATGTATGAGAAATCATTAAATGAACTAATTTAACTTAAAAAGGAGTTTTTATGGAAAATTGATGAGAAATGGCAATATGCAGAATTAAAGCATACAGTATGTATCCTCTGTCAGTGAATATTTTCCCCAACTGTATGATTTTTAGATGAGTATTTGAACAGTATGGATTACTGAATGCTATCTGAGTTAAGTTACAAGAGTGTTAACATGCTTTGAGGAATCTGCAAATTTTTATGAATGCCGACTGTTTGCAATGGCTTGATGTACCATTAAGGACTATCTTATTTGAGTTTGAGATTTTAATGAATTTGAATTGCTGAAATTTGTGTAATATCTGAGCTTATAAAAGTATTGGAAAGCTTACTGAAATTAAATTCTTTTCAATACTTCACTGTATGCTGTGTGTGTTGTTAGGGTATCAAACATAATTCTTTTCATATTCGTATTGTTAATAATTTTTGTTACTCGTTAATCATTGTATCAACTTTTTATAGACTGCGATAAAAAGTGCCGATGTAATTTGTTCTTTAATTTATGCTCTATTTGTGTTGACCAAAGTTCCAAACCAGTTTTTTAGTGTACATATATTTTTGATAGCGTATAAAATTAAAATGTTACGTAGAAAAATGCTGTGTATTTTTATTTTAATTTTTAAAGAAAGTTTATTATACATTTTCATTACAAAGATTGTTCCGTCATTGGTAATTTATGCAATGGCTGCAGAGTTACAGGTAACTGTGCCAAAAAAAAGGGGGCGGGGACAATTCTATATCTCCCGTTTTACTGGGCCGATTGACAAAATTCAAATTGCGCTTTTCATGTCTCAAAAGCACAACTTAGGATATGTATTAAATTTATATATAGCGTCGTTCTAATATAAGTATTTTGACACAAAAATCGGACTTTTTCTGAAATGACGTGACCATTTTTTCTCATATTTCGAGTCTTCGACTCAAGTTATGCCAAACTATCAAATTTTGTAAAAATTGCACGAGTAGTTTTAAAAAATTTTAGCTCCTCAACGTTAATTGAATTTGATATGTTTATTAATATCTCTTTTTTATTAAACTTACTTTATTCCTTCTTTCACATTTCGAAATTTAGGCTCGTTCCAAATAAAATTCGCCCTTTTTTTATTTATTTTTAAAATTTATATTTTTAAATCTCTAGATATAATAAAACAAAGAGTGTGTGTGTCTTTCGTTCGTGTTGCGAGTAAGCTAATGGACCCAGAACCACGAAATTTGGTACATAGGTGTATCTACACAAGAGCCAGTGCACCTCGAAGCGATTTTTTCGAAATTCGAATTCGAATTTTTTTTATTTTATGTTTTGTGACCAAATCGCGTCATTTTGAGACATAATGGGCTACAGGAAAGCGAGATTTCACTCTATTAATGGCGAGAAGAAAGCGAGATTTCATTCTATACATTTCATTTTTACGTCGTCGTGAAGCGTAGACACTTAGCTATTTTACGAACTTAAAATAAGTTTCGTATTTCAATAAATCGATTAAATACGAATTTGTTTAGGAAGGTGAGCTTAACACCTTTTCGGCGGAATTTTTTTAAAAAAAACTTATTTTAAAAAATGTGCTGTTTATTTTCCTTTGATTTTTGGACACGTTGAACTTTAATCCTTTCGACTTCTTTTAAAAAAAGAATTTTGGAAAAATAATAATATTTTGTATTTTTTAAAAATTTTTTAAATGAAGCTTCGGAATACACTTCTCACATCTCAGATATTTTAAAATGTAGTTTTGGCAACAATTTTCCTTTCTTATTGCTGTTGATAGATTTTTGACGAAATTGCATCCTTTTGAATAGTTTCATTCTTTTAAAAATTTCGGTTTGGCAACAAGTTTTCATCGTATTTCTTATGTTACTGTTTTTAAGAGACTGAAAAGTTTAAGTAATTAAAAAGTCGTTTCTTTTTGCAACGGTAAATTGTTTAATTATTTTATTAGGATAATTAACAGTTGTATCAAGGGATATTGCTTATTTCATTGCATGATATTTTTTAATCTGTTTAAGTTCTTAATCTGTTTATACCATTTGAGTTCTAAAGATTTTGCAAAGGGAAGTTGGTTAATTTATTTATTAGAATAAGTAATATTTGTATTAAGGGATACTGCATATTTCATTGTCATTTTTTATATATGTAATGTATTTTTGTTGATTCCTTTTTTGATAAAGTTGTTCTGCAGAGTAAACTTCTGCGCGAAATGTTTTGTTTTTTTAATTTCTTTCATGTTATTTTTTGCTTATTTCACTGTTTGTAAGATATTGAAAAGTTTTGCACGATTTTTTTGCATGAGCCAGTGCACCTCGAAGCGAGTTTTTCTAAATTCGAATTAGATTTTTTTTTAAAATTTTATGTTTTCTGACGAAATCGCGTCCTTTTAAGACATAATGGACTATAGCAAAGCGAGATTTCACTCTATTGAACAGTTTAAGAAATTAAAAGATTGTTTCTTTTTGCAAAGGTAAATTGTTTAATTAATTTATATATCTTTATTTAAAAGGACGAGTCTTTCTGTGTGTGTAGGTGTCTTTCGTTCGTACTGAGCGTAAGCTAATAGACCCAGGCCTATGAAATTTGGTACACAGGATGCCTCTAAACAAGAGCCAGTGCACATCAATTTTTCAAAATTCGAATGAGTTTTTTTTTAATGAAATAGAATTGATGATTTTCTCTCATTATATGAACAACAATGGCAAGCAGCCATTGTTGCTGATATCAGCACTATTGCCACCCGGAAAAATGAGGGCGATAATTCTGTGCTGTTTTTAAATTTAATGTTTCTCTTGGATACTGGACGTTTGTCTAGAGAAGGCAGCAGGAAGTTGGTTAATTTATTTATTAGGATAATTAATATTTGTATTAAGGGATATTGCTTATTTCATTGTATGCTTTTTATATGTAATGCATTTTTAACTGA
>KK119052.1:9713-20092 GCA_000611955.2 Stegodyphus mimosarum | reverse complement strand
AAAAAAAAACATACATTTATGCAGATTTTTCAATTTTTAAAATTTAATGCAGAGCGATAACATTTAGTGGCAACAATTTGAAAAGTGATACGCCGTTTTTGTGTTTCCGACGCAAAATCGCAAAACGAAAGTAATAGTCCTTTTTGACTAAATCCCTTTGGACTAATTACAATTTATAAAATGTTTACCATCATCTTAAACTAGATGTATTTCTAATCATACCTGCAAAAAAATTTTTTATTCAAAATTTCCTAAGATGTAAATGAATTTATACATTTGCGAACTTTGAAATTTGGCATATTTCTTAAAAGCGATAATAATACAAATCTGGTTTACGTAGTTTGTTAAAATTATTTGAAAGTATGAACGATAACTTTTTTTCGCGCTCGTCTGCAATGAAAAAAAAGAAAAGGAAAATAGGTTGCTATAAATTAAGAAGTTCGATAAGTAAATTTCGCATCAAATTTTACAAAATTTAATATTTAGGCACAATTTGAGTCGTAGAATCGAAATATGAAAAAAAAATTGACATGCCATTTTAGGAAAGTCCGATTTTGTGTCAAAATACAGATGTTAGAATGATGCTATATATAAATCTAATATATATATTTTAAGTCGCGCTTTCGAGACATGAAAAACGCAAGTTGAATTTTGTCAATCGGCCCAGTAGAATGGGAGATGTAGAACTGTCGCTGCCCCCCTTTTTTTGCGCAGTGTACATAATGATTTTTTAAAACGTTGTAGGCCCAGAGTTATGGGGTATTTCTGCATAAGAGTGTTATACTCTCTATATAATGAAAATCATCGTGTTAATAATTTAAAGCACATTGGTGTTGAAAATTAAGAGAATTTTCTTATTTTTACGATTTTCTCGTACTGTACGAAAGGTACCAATTATGCTTCCAAACAAAGAATGGAAATCTATGGTGCCGAATACGCAGGCGAACACTAGCGTTTGGACGAAATATTTAATGGAAGGGTCACTCAAATCGCATTTTCTGAACTTCTTTCGCTGGCATTCCTCGGCGACTTTCGCGATTTTTGGGGGGGGGGGCAATATTTAGCGAAGTTTTAGGAGACTGGAAATAAGGCAGTCTGAACATCAGATCGTGAGAAATTTGATAGTAACGCCCAGAGTTGCATGCAATGTATGGAAACAACTGAAGGATACCCGGTCCGAGGAAAAGAAACCTGGGCAAGATCATCTATGAACCACGACCACCAGTAAAGATAGACATTTCCGTAAGGCGAACCGGAGAATGCAACGTTTTTTCAGCTCTTATAATCTAAATGTTACCACAGGAAGCCGAGTTTCAAGGAGTATTGTTTCCAGAAGGCTACTTGAGAGAGGTTTATATGCAAGAAGACTTGCTGTTTGCGTTGTGGTCACTTCTGTATTCAAGAAAGCCAGTTTAGCATAATGCAGAGAACGTCAGCTTTATACCAAGCATGAACGAGAAAACGTTCTCTTCATGGATGAATCCCGATTCAACCTAAGCTGGTTCTAGATGTACTTTTACCCGGTGAAACCAGGCAACTGCTACTTGTCCTCTGACATCCAAGAAAGGAATCAGTATGAGAGCAAGGTTCAGATCTGGACAGGCTCACTGACCTTCATGTCTTGCTCTAATATGCTTCATGACTGCTGCGAATTATACGGAAGAGATCTTAAGTCACAAGGAATAAAATGTGCGACACAGGGTCTAAGCCGCACCCACTTAGAGAAGCTAAATTTGCGCATGCGTGGATGTGTCTACAGCTTTGCCGCTCTGTTTTCCCATTTAGGTTTCGCGCGTTCTTTCTGATTGGTTGACGCTTATCCCACGATCTAGCAACCTCTGCTTTAGATCTTTCCTAAAATTAAGTGTAGGGCTGCATACCGTTTAGAGGGTATGTTTGTAGCAGCTAAAAGATAGGAAGTTTTATGATTGAAATAACAAACATTTATGAACACGAACTATTTAAAATTTTATTGTATCCATTTATAAAAATACATGGAACGAAATTATTCTAAAATTAACCCTTTGCATTCTATGCGTACTCTGCAGATCGTGCACTATCATTCCACAGATTATGCTGCTGCGGCATACAAAGCTAATTGCAGCTCAAAAATGCATTTTACAATGGCTGTATAAAACATTACAGAGTTATTAGTCAGGTAGAGACATCAAGCAGTTGCTGTTAGGAACAAAACTTTTACAAGACAAAATACCGTTTGCTCTCGGAACAAATGCATCGCGGAATCCTCTGAAGCCTTTTGGTATGCAGAGGCGTGAAAAATCGGATTTTCTATTTTAGGAACGACTTTTATGAAAGGGCTAAAATTCGCAGATGACAGAAGTGTGATGACGTTGATAAAATTTACCGAAGTGCAAAAAGTGAAAACTCGATTGCTATTTTCAGAATAATATTTTTACAATAGGATTGAAATTCTCTCGGGACAAAAAGTGTAATTGAATTAATAATCTCACAGCCAGAAAAGGACAAAGTTAACAGTGAAAAATTAAGTAGTTGCTGATAGAAATAGGATTTTTATAGTGGGCTTAATACCTGTACAGGACAAAAGTGGCTTTAATAATGACTGAACCTGAAAAGAATGAATACAAAAGGGTTCGAATAAAAGTAAAAAATCAAAATAACTACGGTAAAGGAGAGAGATGTTGCAGTAAAGCTTTAAAATGGTTGGACCAAAATAACACGGATTTAAAAGTCCTGCAACCTGAAGAATTTCTGAAGACTGGATTAAAATAACAGCGCGTAGTTGAAATATAATGCTGTTGAAAGCAGAAATTTCTTATAACGCTAAAAATAGTGGAATTAAAATATTGCAGAGTTCAGAGTCTCATAATTTGAAAAAGATTTTATTCAAGTTAGAAACAGGATTTTCATCAAGTTATTCTTTTAATATCTTAGGATTCAGAATTGGTACACTTTTTTTAGATTTCAATTCTTTTGCAGTATTTAAATTGCTTTCAGTTTCCATTTTGCACTCTATCACCCTGCCTGTTGTGGCGTGCAGGTGACATTTCTGAAGCAAGATAGCACAGCTAAGTTGTGAACATATTCAACTGTCAGGAAAGACTTTTCGTCTGGTGAGAGCGTAAGTGGAGGCATTGCTGTCTTCACCCCCCCATGTCTACCCTTTGACTGTGTTTCCTTTGAACACATGTCTCAAGCTGTTGCGGTGCAGATCAATGTCAGAATGCTTGTCACTGTCTGTACCATCTACTTGCCTCCTAATGAAGTGATAGATAAAAAGGAATTCGATGATTTGGTAGAACAGTTGCCTACTTCCTTTATTGTAACTGGAGATTTCAGTGGCTATAATCATCTCTGGGGTAGTGGTGATATAAATTTTCGGGGGAAATAAATAGAAGACCTCATTAGTGATCATTGCTTATGTCTCCTTAATAGTGGAGAACAAACGTATCTCCGCCAGCCGACGAGGACATTTCACAGTATCGATCTGGCCATTTATTCACCATCACTTCTCCCTTTTTATTCATTCAGCCTTGGAAATGACGCTTTTAATAGTGGTCATTTCCCTATCTTCCTGACTTTTAACCGAGTTACAGCATGGCCCAATTCCATATCACCAAGTTTTATTTACGAACAAACAGACTGGGAAATGTTTTCTCATTTGGCATGCTGACTAATAATATGACAAAGAATGTGCCAATTGATGAAACTGTAAGAGCTGTCACAGATACTCTTGTTCAGGCAGCTGAAATCTCTATTCCCATATAACCACGTAGGCTTCCTAAATATCCCAAACTATGGTGGAACCGTGGCTGTCGAATAGCCTGTAGACAGCAAAACAAAGCATGGCTAATCTTTCGCAGGTATCCCACGCTTAGCAATATTATCGCCTATAAAAAGGCAAAAGCAAATGCTCGGAGAGTGCGGCGCCAAAGACTAAAAGATCCTTGGATAAATTACTTGTCATCCATTACCTCTTCCACTGCAAGCAAGTGTGTTTGGGATAAAGTTAAAAAAGTCTCAGGTAATCACAGGGATCACGGTCTTCATCTTAGAAAAGGATGGCGTAACGTACAGCAGCAGAGAAAGTATTGATAATTTCATAGGTGAGACTTTTAGTGCTGTGTCAAATAGTACTAATTATCCGCCAGCATTCCTCTCAGCGAAGTTTCGTTGTGAGAATACATCCATCAATTTTAACTCCCCCAATACAGAAGTATATAACACTGATTTCATACTATGCTGGAGATGAACAGAGCTTTGTCGCTAAGGCCTATGACGAGCCCTGGCCATGATGGCATTTCCTATGTCATGCTGAAGCATTTGTTTAATGAGTCATTAAAATCTCATAACTATATAAATCCAGAAATCTTTCTAGAAGGCTCACTGGTTCCAGTAGTTTCGGAACTTAAATTTTTAGGAGTAATATTTGATAAGAAACTCACATTTCTTCCCCGTGTTTGATACCTAAAGAAAAAGTGTTTAAAAGTATTAAACATTTTGAAAGTATTATCAAATACCTCCTGGGAAGCAGATAAAACTTCCATGCTCCGAATTTACAAAGCTGTTATTCACTCCAAGCTCGATTATGGAACAGTGGCCTATAGATCGGCACGACCTTCTGTGGTCAAAATGCTTGATCCTGTTCACCACCAAGCTCTGAGAATTTGTTCAGAAGCTTTCAGAACATCTCTTGTGCAGAGTTTGTATGTAGAATGTTTCGAGCCACCTCTCCAGTTGAGACGGGAACAATTGTCTCTTCAATATTACTTCAAAACTGTTTTGCATCCTGGCCACTTAACCAACCACTTAGTGCTTGATAGGCAGTTTTATTTGCTCTATTAAGTGCGTCATTCTTGTATTCTTGCTTTTGGATTACGCGTTTTGACAGTGAATGCAAGAACATGACTTTGAAGAGGTGAAAGTTCAAGCAGTTAAGTATTTGGAAATACCTTGATGGAAAGATGCTCACATTGAGCTTCTCAACATATTTTCCAAATTAGCTAAAGATAACACCAGTGATGTCGTGCACAAGCAGATTTTCTATGAACAGAGACAGGCTTTCAATGACTACGTTGCAATATATACAGATGGATCTAAATCCTAGGATCTCGTCATCTCTGCCTTCGTGTGCGAGAATACTATTGAGGGAAGAAAACTTCATCTCGTTAGTACTATCTTTACTGCGGAGATCGTTGCTTTGCTATTAACCCTATCTTTCATAGGTAAACAAGGTAGGAAAAATTTCATTATTTTCAGACTCACTTAGTGGGCTAAAAGCTCTCGAATCGCATGTGAATAACACAAATCCGTTTATCGTAGAAGTGCTGAAGCTCAATATTAGCTTCAAGGCCAAAGGTTACCGGATCCTTTATTGCTGGGTACCAAGTTATGTATAAAAAGAAACGAAGTGGCGGATATCGCTGCAAAATAAGCCTGTGGGACATCTAGCCGACCCGTCCCGTATTGAGATATTAACACTTTGATTCGAAGGAAAATTCTGATGAAATGACAGAAGCTTTGGGATGCGCTGTTAACCAATAAATTACGAAATATAAAACTTAAAGTAGAATATTGGAAATCTGCGCTAAACAGAAAGGAGTGGGTCCTTCTGACTCGACCAAGCATCTTTACACAAAGTTAACACATAGATACCTATTGATGGGCGGAATTGAACCAGTATGTGCTGAATGCAGTATTTTAACCATTAAACACATTTTAATAGATTGTCCAAATTTTAATCCTTTTCGAAATTTTTATTTTAATACTTGTGAGATTTCAGCAAAAGATTTAGTTGGTGAAGAACTACATTCTAACATTTTTAACTTTTTATGAATGCCTTTTTTTTTATGCCTGAATCCAATTTGAGTTCCGTAAGATTTAACTAGGATCTAGTTATATTCATATTATCAAAACTGATCCTTTAACTGCAGAGTTTTCTATCTGTATTTCATGATTTTCATATCCTAAGTTCTTCGCCAAAGAATTTTATGTGTTTGATTTTATTGCAGGTTTTATTATACACTTTGCTATTTTATACCTATATGTAACTTTGTCTTAAATTTCCATTTGTGAGTATGCACGGAATGGTGTATGTGTTCGTGTCTTTATTTTTAAGTTTTGGAAATACACAACCATTTGCTTGATGCAACATAACCCCTATGGGTTTTGTGCCAAAAAAACCCCAACCATCCATTTCGCAGTCTACCATGTATGCGGTTTCACTCTCCAAACTGCGGAAACCCTTGCACAGCATGGCACTTGGTAATGAGTCCGTAAGGTCATTAGAAAACCTTGCGTAAGTCAAATAGGTTCGGGTTAGATTAAATCAGTTCTTAAATTGAAAAAATTAATCTGAAAAGGTGAAATTTGGTGAAAGTAAATATTTTTCTTTCAACTTTTCAATAAAATATTTGAAATTTGCTATTTTCAGATCTCTCGTTAATTACATTCTTTGATAAGTAGAAATTAAACCATAAGCATTTTTTTATTTTTTTATTGATTTTTTATTGTCATGCGACATACAACCCAGAACAGGAAAGGATCAATTAAAAAATATACAGTAAATATTTATGCAATTTAAAAGCTGCAGGTAGATGAGATATGGCACAGGAAAACGTGCAAAATTCTTAAAACAAATTTTAAAACTGTATTCGTCCGGTTAGTGAACTAGACTATTGCCTTAATATTTTAGATAATAAAAAATTCTAGTAAGTTTTTATCTAACACTGAAAAGCAGATATAAAAAATACAAAGTCCGAAATTTAGAATACTTTTTCATAAAGTTGAAAACTGAAATTCATAATTTATTAATTTCAAATAATTCTATAAATGTAACAAAGAATTTTTAGAAATGTTAAAACCAAAACTTTTAAATAAGCATATCCCAATTAAAATTTTTTATGAAAAATTTAAAAAACTTAAAAAAATAAGATAAAAGAAATAATGAAATACTTCATTGAATAAAATAAAAGAAAATTTTACCTTTAAACATATAGCAAATAATCCAATGTCTTTAAAACGTAAAGGACATTATAAAACTTAATTGGAAAGACGTAATTAAAACTCACATTAAGAAATTAAAAACCTCTAGCATTTTACTTATACTACAAACCGAAAATAAGGACGTTTTGTTTTAGTAGTAACGTATAGGTTTGCCATTTTGGCTTCATTGGCGAAATTAAAAAACCTTGGCAAGAAAGTAATCGCTCAAAGGGTTTAAATTTGAAACAAAAGATGCTAAACCAAAAGAAAAACTTTAAAATATTAAAATATGTATAAATTAAAAAAAAATCTGAAAGGTTTCAGATTTTAATTACGTCCAAAGGGGCGTTTATTTAACATTTTGTGAGTTACCTTTATTTATTAAATACCATGTTCTTCGCACTTGAACCATAAAATTCAGTTCAACAGCAATATCGCAAAATAATTTTAAATTGAGGATGTCTTTAGAAATTTCGGTACACACTCTCACGCGCTGGAGATAAAAATGTTTTTCTGTACAACGTTGGTATTGCTGGCTTTGAAATCTTTGAGTTTGTTAATGAAAAATTCGTTAAAGTTTTAGAGAATATTGTTACGAATTTCACATTTATTTGGCTATTTATTTGTAATTGTAATTAAAATTCCTTTTTATTTTCCCGTGCAACGCAGACGATTTTTGAAGAGAAAGCTACGTCAAAAATAAATAAATTAAAAAATAAATAAAATAAGCAGTAAACTGAAAAGTGAAACGACGCAAAATGCCAAAACGAAAGTAATAGTCCTTTGGGATTCAAACCCCTTTGGACTAAAAATTCTTTTAATTTTGACAAAGAATAAGATTACTTAATAAGAATAAGATTACTTAATAAGAAGAGATTACTTATGAATAAGAAGTTTACTTATGAATTGAAAGAAATTAAAGTAAATTCTTATTTTTTTAAGGCAAAAATCTGAAAAAAAAAAGTCATACATTATAAAACTTAAATTAAATTTTAAAATCAATTATTCTTTAAAAAGTGTCTAAAAATGGTCGTGTCGTTTGGATGTGCTCGAATTGCTAAAAGTCTAGCTAGTTTTCACGTCTAACCCCTAGCCAATAGTCGTCTTGAACTTGCTGTTAATTACTGGTGGTAGATGGTAAGACATTTTAATTTCTTCATGATTCTTATTAGCGTAATTTATTTTGGTGTTTATTTTAGCTGTTATAATTTTGCGTTTAAAATTTAGAGAGGAAACCCGTAAGAATAAGTTTCCACGGAAAAGATGCTCCTTACAAAGCATGCTCAAGTGATGTGATGTGAGAAGTGCAGCCCGACCCTCCTGGCAGACTTTACGTCGCCTTATGGCCTTTTTGCGGGCTGCGCCACAGCATGCTCAAGTAATCTATGAAATCTGAAATGCACCTAGAAGGCATGGATATCCGCAAAATGTCTTTGAAGTATGAAAGCACTTAAGACACTATTGAGCCGAAAGTTTTATAAAGAGGTTTATGGATGGGGAAGAGCGATCAGAGATTCTTGGATTCGTTTCCTGGAGGATTCTCTTTCAAACCTAGAACGGAAATGGTCATGTTCAAACCAACGGCAAGCCAACCACTGCGTCTTGGCCACAATAAAATTCGTAAACTTAGATTTGATGTTACCGTGAGACAAGTGAGATAAGTTGTATTTCTGGCAAGTGGTGTTCAAAGAAGCGTTAAGTAAACTTCCAGCATTTACAGCGGATATAGAATTGTTTGTTATACATTTCTGTGTAAGATTTCAGGATCTCATGCACTGATTCCTGGAGCTCTCAATTACGCAATATTTCAAAATTCTTGATATGGAATATATTACTGATTCTTAATCGCCCGACAATAATTGGTTATTTTGTAAAAATAACCAATTATTACCAATAACAAAATCTTCCTCGGACAGGGAGCAATTAAAAACCGAAATTCTGCTAAACTTCAGAAACCAGAGGTAAATTAATAAGTGTGGGTGTGTTTTAAGACACATGCTTTAGAATTACAAGTTTAAATTTTAAATGCATTTTTGAGATAGTATGATTTTGTATAAATTTCAAAATTTAAAAAGTGATAACTAAAGCAGTTTTTTTAATTAATTTCTATTTGAGAGCATGAACTAGAATTTTTATGAAAAAGTAATTGTGCGAGACTTTATTTGCATTTAAATTTCATACAAATATGAAGATTTAGTGTTGCTTATTATTAATATCACCACATCAAACAATCTAATTCAGAAAGAAAAATCAGATGAAATGACAAAGGAGGGAAAAATTTAATCAAATCAGCATTTTGAAAATGAGAAATTTATAAGCATACTCCAATTTTACCTATGTATAACTTGAAAAGTAGAGTCAAAAATCTGATGTGTACACCACATGACTTCCTTGTATGGAATATTAAATTATACGCAATTTTCCAGCATTTCATTTAAAAATATTGAATTAATAGTTAACGAATTTTGAATTAAATCTACTTCGTCAATAGCGTATAAACCATAATAGAATAAATGCACTTTTTAAATTTCACTATATTTATTTACCATAGCCACACTCGGCGTTAAACACAGACGATTCAACGCCGATTACCTAATGCGCATGCGCTACAAATTAATTCAATTCTCACTTCGCGGTAAGGCAAAAATACATAAAAATTCAAAATATTTTCGTTAAAAATTGAAAAATATAGAAAAACGTAAAACACCAACTACAGTTAAAATAATAATAATAATAATAATAATAAACAACAATTTTTACAATTAAAATTACAATTTGTACGCAAAAACAAGCTAATAACTTAAGTGATAATTCTGGAATGAATCAGGCATAATTTAATTCGCATTAATAAAAGAAGACGTTACTTTGTTGTTGCGAAGCTTAGTTTCTCTAGATTGGCAACAAATCCACTATTCTAAGATTTAAATGTAAACGAATGTGGGTGCGATCATAACCAAAAATTAGGCTTAGCCGCACTTAAAAAACTTTTAAATTGTTGATAATTTCACAATTATTGCATACAGGTTAACTAAAGGCATAAAATCTTAACCGAAAGATAAGAGCAATATAATTCAATCATTTTTAAAGCAAAAAATGCACAATTTACGAGCATATAAGAATAAAGAAACTGAGCTCACTGAGCCGAGTAACGGAGTGGATATAGGTATATATATACTTTTGGTGCGGCCGATTGCAACCAAAATGCGTGGTGCACATCTACATGTTATAACAGTCCTGTATACAAAATTTCAGCGTTCTGAGCCTAGTCGTTTTTGAGTTATGCGAGATACATACATACGTACATAGGTACGCACAGACGCCACGAAAAAATCGCTTCGGAATCCATTTTAAGTCAGTTTTATAATTTTTTTTGGGGGGGAAAGAGTCCTTTATTTTATCTTTACGTACAGATGTCA
>KK119051.1:697526-756579 GCA_000611955.2 Stegodyphus mimosarum | reverse complement strand
CCATTTGATTAGAAAGACGAAAATCATTAAAAACTGCGTGCCATTGTTGCTGATATAATGAGGAAGAATTAGCTTATTTTTATATCGAAATTTTTTATGTGGATTCCTTATCGAATCAGACTGAAAAATGTATGAATATGAAACGTAATTTTTGCATCGTTATTAAAGAAGGATTATAGCGGTATCGTTCTCTCTGTTGTTAGATACATTGCTTTCATTCTAAGTTAACTGTCACCGGGTACGTCCGCTAGTAATAAATAATTAAGCAGAGTTACATTGCCTAGAATTTCATAACTGCTGCGGAAAACAAAGCTGATTTAGGTTTTTCATGAAAGCGAAATTTCGTAAGGCGTTGAATAATTGACTCTGCCTTTCGTTTGCAAATTTGCAGACTTGCATTTAGGCATTGTGAATTTGTGTGACAAGGTAAATTTTCATTTAGTCATTGTGAATTTATTTACTTGTATTTAGCGTTTATTTATATTATTTTGCTGTTACCTTTTAATCTCAAAACTGTATCTGCATAATTACTTACAGCTAGTAAAATTCACTCATAGAACTGAAGTTATCAAAATACAAAATTTGCAGTTTGGAAAAAGTTCCAAATATATTTATAGTTCTATTTGTAGACATTAAAAATGTTTAAACCTACACTTAAAGGTTCTTCTACAATGATTACAGATAAAAGAAGAATAAAATTTAGGAAATCTCACCCTTTCGAGATCCTACGTGAAGATCATTACGTTTGTTTCATCGAATATGTTGAAAGATTTTGTTCCACATCGTTCTCAGTTGGATGTAAAAAGCGTGTAAAACGATTTTGCTTCTTTCTTTGCCGTTTGGGTCACGATTTAAAAAATTTTTACAACTTTGAATTCCTTTGTTTCTTGGCACTTTTGTTATAGATATTAATTTTGTTTTCATTAGGGGAAGTTCCAAAGATATCTCCAAGAATATTGGAGGAAACTTTTTACATTTATTATTGACTATATGAAATAGAAACAGTTTCTTCCACATAATTAGCTTCGGCAAATATCATTTTCCCACTCCTTTATTTGGTTAGAAGGTTAAGTATAAAAGAAGGCATTACATATTGTTAGGAATTTTGTATATATGCAAATAATATTAGTGGAATTGTAGTATTTTTTTTATAATGTAATATTAAATGCTTGAAAAAATGAAACTCTACCGGAAAAATAAGAACACAGGAGCAAGTCTAAGATTGAGTAGATGGCTATCTTGTTAAATCGCCGAGATATCCTCAAGCTGGCGATAGTTTTGCCGATTAATTTTGTCGCCAAATTTGGCCACATTTTGGTACAGTTCCTGTATAACTATAATTGATATTATAATGAATAATTATAATTGGTCTCCATTAGACGAAGCTCAGCTGTAAAAATAAGATTACAGAGGGCAAGTCCATTTAACATTGAGATAAATGGCTATCTCGTTAAATGTGCAAGATATTGGAAAGCTGGCGATTTTTTGGAGACTCATTTTTGTTTCAAATTTGCACAGAAATCATCTTGGCGACCATTTGGCAATATTTTGATCCAATCCCTTTATAACTGTAATGGAATAATTATAATTGATCCCTATATGTAACTGTAATCATATTCGGCGCTCATATGCCTTTCAGTAATTTCGACAAGTGGAAGGTAGTAAAGATTTCTTGGTGGACGAGGGGAAAACTGTTTAAAACCGAAGAGAACATCAGTTTTTCAGTTATTGCTTCATCCTTCAGAGTACTGATATAGTATCTGCATGTGTGCTTCGCTCTTTATGTGTGCTTTGCATTGTGTTGTGGTTAACGTTCTTAGTTGTTTGAAGTGTAACTACTGATTTTGCTTTGTGGTAATGATAAGAACTGAACCAGTATTTTTGTAGGAAGTTAGAAAATTGTAACGTATTCCTTTTGGTAAAATACACTTCATCAAACTGTTGTCGTTTCTGTGTGTATTCGATCTATTACGAACCCGCATGCACTCAACCGTATAAATATCATAGATAAAAAAACTCTAACAGTATTTCTGAAGGTCTATCTAGTTATTTAAAATTAGCATATTTTTATATATTTATCTTTTCTTTATTTAACTCTACTTGGATTCTATATCACGAGATAAGAATCGCTGCTTTTTGAAAGTTAAAAAGGTGGTAGCTATAAGGGGTTGATAAGTGTTTCTTTAAGTACTGATAATTTACCAGTACTTAATATTACAAATACTATGAGTACTGTTTCAAAAACGGTTTAGTTTTTTTAGGAATTTTATCTATATTTGTTACTTACGTTAATACTTGAGTAATAAAATACTTGAGTTATTTTATATTCTGTAAATTTATTATGTGTTTATATTATTTTTAGACATATTCTACTTAGAAATCTGTACGTTTTTAGGGGCAGTTTGTAAAACATTCTATTAGCAATTACTTTTTGTTCTAAGCATTTTTCTGTTAAAACATTTCCAACTTATGGAAGTTCCACACTAGTTTATTAAGCAAAGTTTCTTCATGAAATGTAGCTCTGTGCAGATTTATTTAGAAACATCAATAAACAAAAGAACTCATTTCAAGATCTACTTAGTTAACATTACTTTAAATCGTTTGGAAATAAAGAATTCCAACAGAAAAATATTTTAGACCGACCATGTGGAACATGGAAATAATTTTGTTATTCAAAACACTAAAATATTTAAAAATATTTTTTACAAAAAGAAAAGAATGGAATTCGTGGTATAAATTTAAGAATAAAACTTAAGCGTTTCAAAAAACATCACCGAATGAAATGACATTTCATAGAAAAAATATTATTCCATCGGTTTTGGATTTTGAATCCCACAGAAGAAAAGTAGGTGCAAGAAACAAAGTAGACAATAGGAAAGTGAGCATTTTTGTGATATATCGCTGGCGTGTTGAAGCTTATAAAACCCGGAGGTTATCGCATTCCAGATAAAGCATATATAAATTTATTTTTGCCATAGAATTGAGCATTTACTGTTTAAAACCAAAGCATATTCACATCTGGAACGTGGAATGTAATTTTACAATTCAGTCTGAGTAAGGTCAAGATGTGGTAAACAAACTGTTTGAATTGACCATTTATTTGAATAAACATAGAAGACGAAAGAGAAAATTAAAAGCTACTGTTGCGCTCTACGGGTTGGTAGATTTGGAGTGATTGGCGACAACATTTGATGAAGAATTAAAATACGATTTATTCTCCAGTATTGCTCAGGACAGCTCCAGAAACATGTCTACAGTCGTGGGAAAGGCTACATTAAAGACGCTGAAACAAACAGCGACACAGCTTTCAGGCTACAACGGTGAAGACAGCTTCACGGCAAAACACTAAAGTACTGTTCCTCACTTGATCGATTGCTCTCGGAGCTCAAGACATTACTACTGAACTCAAAGTACTCAAGATACTCTCTTACAGTGCTACTCCGCGTACAGGCATTGTTTATATAGTTTTTTTTTTTTGAACTTCGAGAACATTCTGGGGTAAACCGGTAAGAATTCGTTCTAGAATGTTCTCGCTCCGTCTGTGGCATATCGCCAAATGGGCGATTTCGCGCCAAATCTGGCAACTCTGCCTTTCCTTGAAATTTTCTGGTAACTCTATCTTACCGCAACTGGGCATTTCGTAACAATAACTAAAAATGAAAGAGAAATCTTGAGTTTAGAGTTTATATCTGTGACGGAGAGGTTGAAGTACAAATCCTTCAATCTTCAACAATGATTAGTATAAAAATAAATTTTCTAGAAAAGTGCAAAAATAAAAAATTAATTAATACAAACATGCAAGAGGAACTCTACATTTTAAGCGTAATTTGCGAAAGGGTAAAAGTCTCTCATGTACGATGACATAACACAGATAAGCCTAATGTGTTTAAAGTTCTCTTGATAAGAAAGATAATTAAATCATTTAAATCCCATATCTTAAGATAAAACTAAAATAAACATACTTTCTTTCAGGGAAAATTTCAGAAATAAGTGTTAAGTTACCTTACAATATTTCCAAATGTAAGAATGCTTATATAAGTGGGGCTAGTCTTCCAGAAGTGGTTTTCAAGTAAAAACCATTATCTCATATTCCGCTTAATATGACATTTTGCAAAAAAAATAGATGAATAAACCAGTGTGTATCATATACAATGAGCAGATAAAGCAGTAAAATTAGTTTCTAAAAGTAAATAATTATAAGAATACTCAAGAGTATGTCTCAAAGTTTATTTTCAAAATTGTGCAAAGCATCTCTGCTGTATCAAACTGAATGCGTTTTCTTTTTTAACTCCATGGAGTCATTAGGATCTTTTTAAAGTAGGAATCACGAAAAATGAGCCGGGACTCGAACGTGGACCTCTCGAATACGCGCCGAGTTTGCTACCGTTACACAACGAAAGCATGCAGAAAGGAGAGAGAACATATCTTATATACTACCCCTTTTAAAAAGCAATTGGGGATTAGGGAACCCAATCGTCAAACCCTGGTGGTGAAGAATCATCATCCACCACCTTTTAGTTCGGGCGCCACTGTAGAATCATTAGGTTTTATGCTGGAGACGTGAAAAATGAGCCATGCCCTTGCCGGGACTCCAACCTGGATCTCTCGAACACAAATCTAGTATGCTACCGTTACACCACGAAGGAAGGCAGAAAGCAGGGAGAAAATACCTTATAACTCTGTGCAGATATTGCTTATTAAATAATCTATACTAATAATCTATAGAGTCTAGTAATCCATGACTAATAATCTATGGAGAAATTACTAGTCAAATGTATATAAATAAAGACTGAAAATGTGTACAACGAGCAATAACTCTGAAAATGGTTTTTTTGCCTTTAATCGGAAAATTAATTTAAACTGGTAATTCTAAGATTCTCTGACGGAATACACACTCCTACTGTTCGCTTGCGACAGCAGCACAGCGCTTTGCTGTTTCTGGTCTTCGCTGCAATTGAAACATATTTTATCTGTGATGATTCTTTCCAGGTCATCAACTGCTATGTGATTCTGAACGTCATAAATGCCTCCAAAAATTGAAAACAAAATTCTGTTTGCTGCTAAATCTTGTATTGTTAGCGCAATTATAAAAGATGTCAATGAATTAATTTTTATTATGTACACTGCGGGGGGGGGGAATGGGACAGTTCAGTATCTCCCGTTCTACTGGATCGATTGGCGAAATTCAAATTTCATTTTTCATGTCTCGAAAGTGCGACTTAGGATGTATATTACATTTATATATAGCATTATTCTAACATAGGTAGTTTGACACAAACATTCGTCTTTTTCTGAAATAACATATCAATTTTTTCCCATATTTCGATTCTACAACTCAAATTATGCTTAAATATTACATTTAGTAAAATTTGATTGGAAATTTAAGGAGAAATTCAAAAATTTAATTTTGCGAATTTTGTAATAATTCACTTGGCGGACTTCTTAATACGTGGCAACCTATTTTCTATCCCTTCCATTGTAACGGAGAGGGAAAAAAAGTCACATCTTTTCTACCTTTTTACATCGTGCATAAGCGGAAAAATAGTCACATCGTTCTTCTTTCAAATAGTAATTTAAACAAAGTGCGTAAACCACATTAGATGTTATTATCGCTTTAAAAAAATATGTCAAATTTCAAAACTCGCCAAAATATAAATTCACGTATATCTCTTAAAAATTTTGAATAAAAAGCTCCAAATTTTTGTAGGTATACTTAGAAATACATTTACTTCAAGTTGATGGTGAAAATTTTATAGGTTATAATTAATTTGTTTTCAAAAAATATTAAAAAATTATTTAAAAATACAAATTTTTAAAATAAATCATAAAAAATGGGTGAATTTTATTTGGAGTGAAATTAAATTTCGAACTGCGAAAGAAGGAATCACGTAAGTGTAATAAAAAAAGAGATATCAATAAATACATACCAAATTGAATTAACATGGTGGAGCTAAAATTTTTAGAGCTAATTTTTTAAAACCTACTCGTGCGATTTTTACAAAACTTCACAGTTTGGCATAATTTAAGTCGTAGGATTGAAATATGGAAAAACATGGCATGCCATTTCAGAAAACGTCCGATTTTGTGTCAAAATACCTATATTAGAACAATGCTATAAATAAATCTAATACATATCCTAAGTCGCGCTTTCGAGACATGGAAAACGCAATTTGAATTTCGTCAATCGGCCCAGTAGAACGGGAGATACAGACCTGTCGCTTTTTTTGTGCAGTGTATCTTGACAATAATATTTCTCTTCGTAAAACTAAAAAATTAATTTACAAGAGATTTACGTTGCTAACACGATATTTAACAACTAATAAAATAATAGCAATCAAATTACTTTAGCTGTTTGTATGAAAATTTAAAACCAAATTTCTTTTCAAATGTCCACGCAGTTTTTCGTTTGATAAGTATCTGCGATATTTCACTCATTTAAGTACTTCCCTGCAGCAAATATCTAATACAAAGATGATACTTATTCACACAAATAGATCACATAAAAGGAAGTTCAAAATAAACCTTTTTATTAGTGTTTCAAGTACAGTACAACTCCAATTGTCCAAATTTCGACTACCCGAATCGATGGTTATCCGTTTCGCTTTCAGAATTTCATATTTTTTCAGAATCAACCGAAGAAGAGAAGGAAAAGGAGAAAAAGGAAAAAGAAAAGGGAAAGGAAGAGACAGGAGAAGATGAGGAGGACGTGTCATTTGAGGAATTAAGAAATATTCTTTCGAAAATTCCTGGATGTTCAGAAGTTAGAGCTGAGGATACAGCAGAATGGATGGTGTGATATGTCAGACTCCGGGTTTCAAATTCTAAATTGTGATGAACTTATTGAAAGTGTCGAGGAAGTCCTAATGTCGAAGTTGAAGCAGACACGGGACCGTCAACTAGTGAAAAGTTTGTCGTCCTTGAAACTACGTTGAAGTGCATGGAACGTCAGCCAATGTGTAACCACATGCAACTTCTCATTGCCAAGCGGATGCGCGACTTGGCTAGCTGTACAGTAAGCTATATGACATGTATGTAAAAGAGTTGCCTTTTCATTTTAATTAATTAAAACCTCTAGTTAATTAAAGTGTACGCATACCTTTTCTTCGGAAAAAATCCAATTATCCGAATTTTTAATTATCCAAATAGGGTCCGGCCCCAGTTGATTCGGATAACTGGAGTTCCACTGTAAAAATTTACGCAGCTTTATAACAGTAAAAAGCTCTCCTCTACTTGTGGCACTGACAAAAAACGAAGTATTTAAAATATGATATTTAAAAGACAAAGCCGCCTATAATTTTTGGTTTAAACTTTCAATTCACGGCAGGGATGGCTAGAGAAAGTTCAATGTTCGCGGAAAAGAGTGGTAATAATAAAATAGTCTACAAGCGCTGTCGAAGGTTGTCCCTTAAATTCAAGAACTTATATACATAAATTAATTTTCATACTGGTGGGAGCCGACGAAAAGAAAATTGACTGTAAAAAGAAAATATCACAAGCTAAATAATTATCAGTCATAAATTCCGTAAAATAACACGAATCTTGCTAGTTACGCTCGGCTCCATGCGGTCAAGATATTTTGATGGGATCAGAAATATATTCAATTCTAAAATAATCAGGCCATTTCCTTCTTTTTTATGAAACTTCTGAGGTTCACAGAAAGACTGCTCAGTGAAAACATTTCTGGCTCTCTATTCCGACTCCGTTTCGTATTCGAAAAAAAGGACAGTGAAATTAAATTATCTGAAAAATTTTAAATGAATCAACTTTTAAAAACATTGTAAACTGTAATCACGTGCAGAAAAGCTTGAAAATACTGCATCGAATTTTGTACACAGATAGATGATTTTAGTGCAATTATATGTGAAATTCTTGCAATTTCTGTGAAATGTAACATGAAAGTCTAAAGAGACGCTCCTGTACTGGAAAAGTAAGAATACAAGAGCAAGTCTATTTAACGTTGAATAAATAATTATCTCGTTAATTTGGCGAGATATCACCAAGCTGGCAACTGTTTTAGTGACTAATATTTTTTAACCAAATTTGGCTGGAAATCCCCAAAAGCCATCAACCTTGGCGACTTTTTTGGTCCGGTCCCTGTATCACCGTAACAGGTACTGTAATTGAATAAATGTAATTAATCACTATATTAGCCTTAACCATAATTCGACCCTCATATTACCTTCCAGTAATTTCTAGAAGCAGAAAGTATTAGAGATATCTCTTCGGTCGCGTGAAAACTATATAAGGCTGGATAGAGTGTACTAGTAGTAGTTGTTGTTAGCTGGTAGTTCGAAGTGAGTTTCGTGTGCTGTCTCCGGCTTAGGTTCGCTCTTTACCCGCGCTTTGCATTACGTTGTGTATAACGTTTACTTTGACAAAAGTAATCACCTAGTTACAAATTATTCAGTTAAATATCACATTTAGAAAACTAAAGAAATACTTGAAGTTCAAAATTGACCGAAACTAAGTTAGATTTGTCACCATATTTAGAATAATTAATTATATTTCTTTCAAATAATTAAAACTTATCATCCCATATATTAATTACTAAACCTCTGCAAGTAATTGCAAAAATACAGAGCGTATTTCGGAAACAAATACTGAAAAACATTTCATGACGACTTATAAAAGTACATAGTTTTCTTCTGAATATTAAAAAATAAAAGCGTTGAACATTACTGATTGTTCATATTATCTGAGGTTTATACAGTTCACATAGTTCATACTATATAATTTACATTCACTGCAAGGAAGACAGGAATCATTTGCATCGAAACGTATCCGTATAAATGATTTCACAGTGAAATGTGAGCAGTTTAGCTTAAAGTATTAATTAATCCCTCAATGGCTTTGAAAAATTCTGAAGCCGTCTTTATATACACTCACGTTTGTGAAAATTGCAACACCAAGAAGGAATCGTCATAATTGAATGCAATTTAATACACAGTTGAGTGGTAGTGGTACAAATAAATGATTAAATGTTCAAAGCAAACAAACAAGAACAAGAGATCAGAATCAGTATTTTGTGTGGCCACCGCGCCGCAAAATAAGTGCTGCTACACGACGTGGCATGGAGTCAAACAAAGTTTGAATGTCTGACTGAGGAAGAGCATTCCATATCGTTTGTACGCGTACCCAAAGTTCGTCTGCAGACGCAACAGGACGAGGATCACGAGCAAGACGCCGACCAATGACATCCCACACATGTTCAATTGGCGACATATCCGGGGAACACGCAGGCCAAGGAAGAAGCTGTACCTGCTGCGCTGCAAAGAAGGATTTAACAATCCGAGCAGTATGAGGGCGGGCATTGTCCTGTTGAAATACAGCGCCTGGCAAGCTTTGAAGGAAGGGAACAGCTTCGGGCTGTAGAACTTCACGGATATACCGGTTGCTGTTCAGATTGCCCACAATTCGTAGCAATTGAGATCGTCTATGATATGCTATGGCGCCCCAGACCATAACTCCGGGTGTTCGTCCACTGTGGCGTTCGATAATGCACTCCGGAAGGTGGCGTTCACCGGCATAGCGTCTGACACGAATGCGGCCATCATGGTACCACAAATTAAAGCGGGATTCGTCAGAAAACACGACATGCTGCCAATCAGCACGCCAGTCTCTATGCTGATTGGCCCATTGTAGCCGCAGGCGGCGATGGTCGTGCGTTAGGGGGATCCTGTATAAAGGAGTCCGTGCGCGCAGTCCACACTGCAGCAGACGTCTACGAATTGATGAAGCACACAATGAAACACCTGTAGCTATTGACCACAGTGCTGCCAATTGTCTAGAGGAAGCTGTACGGTCCGTCCGCGCCATGCGGACCAGGTGTCTATCATCGCGAGCTGACGTCACATTTCGGGGTCCACTCCCGGATTTCCGAGTTGTCCGACACTCGTCCGTCCACTGCTTCCAAACGCGCATCACTGTGCTGCTGTTACGCTGCACACGAGAGGCTACTGCACGATACGACAATCCAGCTTCACGAAGGCCGATGATTCTCCCTCGTTCAAACTCTGTAAGTTGTTCAAATCTCGCTCTCTTTCGTCGACGAGGCATAAGTACAGATTGAGTTAACGTTTACCACTAGCAGATAACCACCGATAACCATACACGCCTCGCTACAGCCGTCTATTTATTCGGATCCATCAGCCGTTCAGAGGGCGCTGCTCAGCATACGCATGCGCTACGGATTTGCAATTCTAATCATTTGCATATCATGCGCTACTTTGCATTTCCTGAAAATTTCAGCTCACTCGCGTAAGTCCTTCATGGTGTTGCAATTTTCACAAACGTGAGTGTACAAACAGATTTGTATTTGCACAAACGGATTTTGATTCCTTGTCTAGCAGTGGATGATTTTAATTTAGCTAATTCCGATATAAGTAGTGTTTTACACTGTGATGCTATTTTAAGGGAAAAAAACTCATTATACTCAGCACTATAAACATCCGCTATAACCGAAACTTCCTGACTTATTCTTCATTAAATCTTAAAGTACACTACGAAAAGAAAAGAAAGAACGTCCTATATCTCCCGTTCTACTGAGCTAATTGACAAAATAAAAATTACGTTTTCCATGTCTCGTAAGCGCGACTTAGGATATTAGGGTATGTATTAGATTTATATATAACGCTGTTCTAATATAGATATTTTGACACAAAATCCAACTTTTTCTGAAACGACACGCCCATTTTTTCCCGTATGTCGATTCTACGACTCAAATTATGCCAGACTACCAAATTTTCCAAAAATCGCACGAGTATTTCTTTAGCAACAAACATTAACATTTAACTTTAACTTTAGCAACACACAACAACATTTTGAAAACATTACCTTTCAAAATTTTAGCTCCTCAGTGTAAATTGAATTTGATATATATTTATTAATATCTCCTTTTTTATTAAACTCACGTGATTCCTCCTTTCACATTTCAAAATTTAAGTTCATTCCAAATCAAATTCACCCATTTTTTATGATTTATTTTTTAAATTTATATTTTTAAATAATTTTTATAAATTTTTCGAAAAAGATTTTGGATTATAATCTATAACATTTTTACCATCATCTTAAAGTAGATGTATTTCTAAGCACACCTGCAAAACATTAGAGCTTTTCCTTCAAAATTTTCTAAGATATATGTGAATTTAAATATTTGCGCGCTTTGAAATTTGGCATATTTCTTAAAAGCGATAATAACACAAATGTGGTTTACACACTTTGTTAAAATGATTTGAAAGTAAGAACGATAACTTTTTTCCGCTCGTCTGCAATAAAAAAAAAGAAAAGGGAAATAGTATCTATAAATTAAGAAGTTCGCCAAGTACATTATTCTTGGCGAAAACTGAAAAAATACGGTAACATAAATTTTTGAATTTCTCACCAAATTTTACAAAATTTAACATTTAGGCATATTCGAGTCGTAGAATCGAAATATGGAAAAAAAATTGGCAGGCCATTTCAGATTAAGTCCAAGTTTTGTCAAAATACTTATGTTACAATGATGCTATACATAAATCTAATATTCATCTGAAGTCGTGCTTTCGAGACATGAAAAACGCAATTTGAATTTCGTCAATCGGTCTAGTAGAACGGGAGATATAGAGATGTCCCTTTTTTAGCACAAAGGGGCTTTGTCCCTGAAGAACTATCGTTTTCCTTTTCGATTTTGCGTCGGAAACATTAAATGTCGGTTCACTTTTCAAATTTTTGCCACCAAATATTGCAGCCCTGTATTATATTTAAAGAAATTAAGTAGTGAAGAATGTACATAAATGTATGTATGGTTCTTGCATTGTGATAAAACGACGGTACCTAGAGCCATCGAATTTTGAATGACGTAATCCTGCTGCGAACATGGGCATCTGAAAGTCCAAATTTTAAATTTTGAATTTGTTTTATTATTGACTTCATATTTTGTAAAACTTTAACGAATTTTTGATTAACAAACTCGAGGATTTCAAAGCGAGCAATGGCAACGTTGTACAGAAAAAACATATACATAAGAACAATATCGCAAAATAATTTCATTTAATCTGAGCATATCTTTAGAATTTCCTATACACAGTCACAAGCGCTGGAGATAAAAATGTTTTTTCTGTACAACGTTGCCATTGCTCGCTTTGAAATCCTCGAGGTTGTTAATCAAAAATTCGTTAAAGTTTTACAAAATATGAAGTCGATAATAAAACAAATTCAAATTTTGAAATTTGGACTTCTAGATGCCCATGTTCGCAGCAGGATTACGTCATTCAAAATTCGATGGCTCTAGGTACCGTCGTTTTATCACAATGCGAGAACCATACATACATTTATGTACATTCTTCATTATTTAATTTCTTTAAATATAATACAGGGCTGCAATATTTGGTGGCAAAAGTTTGAAAAGTGAACCGACATTTAATGTTTCCGACGCAAAATCGAAAAGGAAAACGATAGTTCTTCAGGGACAAAGCCCCTTTGTGCTAAAAAAGGGACAGCTCTATATCTCCCGTTTTACTAGACCGATTGACAAAATTCAAATTGCATTTAACTGAATTTTAGGGTTTAAGTGCGAAGAACATGCTATTTAATAAATAAAGGTAACACACAAAATGTCAAAAAAAAATGCTCTTTTGGACGTAATTTAAAATCTGGAAACATTTCAGATTTTCTTTCTTTCTTTTTTTTTTCTCTTCTCAGTGTATATTTCAGTAAATCGGTTCTGTTTTCCATTACACTTTTTGTATTAATATTGATTCTTCTTGGACATTCTTTATTTGAGTACTATTTTCACTAATTTTTGAGCTCCATGATTTATTATTTACTTAAACATTGTTATATCCTTAGAAGCTTATTTGATATACTCAAGTGCTGTTGAAGAAGGATTTTTTTCTTTCCGTAATTCTAATTAGCTCATTAAGTATTAATTAAAAATATGCCGCTTTTTTCAGATTTGTTTAACAAAATAAATATATATATAATTTGGAAGAGTCTAGAAAACTGACACTGTAATAAGAAAAAGTGTATTTTAAATTCACCACTTCTTTTTGATTACTTATTCTAGCTAATTAACGTTTATTATAATTTTATTAGGCTTAAAAATATGAAATTGGAATTTATTATTGTTTTTTCTTACCGGAAGTAAGTGACACGATCTAAGAAAAATAAAACAATTGAATGAGCAAAATTACTTTAATTAACAGATACATAATTATGTTTTCCCTTTGATGACGTAGGAAAAGTGTTATGCATTATAAGATGCAAAATTTTTTGTTAAAGCGAGAAGTAAGAAAAAGAACTAATTCATTATTTGCTCGGGAATTATTTCTGTAGCTAAGAGGATTTATTTTTCAAATGAGGATAAATTTTTATGAAAATTTCATTAAAAAATCAAGATCTCAAACTCTTTTTTGAGTGTAATTTGATATGTATGACGCAAACAAGTAATGTTTCTTCAATACAGAATTCGAAGAATCCTAGTATCAATACTTTTAAAAAAGACACTACAGTAGTACCTCTGTATACGTGCTATTTGAAACACGTGTAACTTGGTTTTGGTATATGATATTTATTTGGATCTCGACTCCAGTTAGATGAGTCAAGAATATGCGCATTATATTTGTTTATCCCTTTCGAAGTAATGTTGCAACCGCCCGTGAGCAACAATAGGCTTGTTGCTACTGTTCGTAAACTTCTGCTTTGTATCTCTGAATTTTCAAGAGATTTTGGATTTTTGTCCCGTAAATGTTTTGCAAATTTATTAACAAGTTTTAAGAAAGTTAAATGAGAAGAGTGAAGCAACGAAGAAAACTGTTACGTTTACCATAAAGTTTTTAAAAAAAATTTGAAAGCTTTTAGATTTTATATTACGCCGAAGGGAGCGTTTTTAGTGTAATGGAGCGTTAGCCCAGAAGGGTTATTAGTCTCGAAACGGCATTCTGTGAGGGTTCGCTAAAACGGCGTATCACTTTTTTAAATTGCTACCACCAAATATTATCGCCCTGTATTATATTTGAAGAATCTGCATGAATGTATGTATTTTTCTCACAGTGTAAAAAAAACGGTACTAAAAGCCATCAAATTTTGAATAACTTAATCCACCTCTTGAACATAGGCACTTATAAGCCCGAATTTGGAATCTCAAATTTGTTTTATTGTCTATTTCACATTTAATAAAACTTTAAAAATATTTTGATTAACAAAGTCAACGATTTTAAAGCGAGAGATGGCAACACTGTAAGGAATAAAATATTTTTATCTCCAGCGCGCAAGACTGTCTATCAGAAATTGTAAAGATACGCTGTTTTTTAAATATTTTCAGCCAAAAGGGACATTAGCCCAAATGCTTTCGAAACGCGTTATGTCTATAAACAAAAAAATACGCTCCTTTGATATTTTTATTCTATTTTTTTCATTTACACCTTACATACACGTTTCAAGAGCATTTGTGCTAAAAATATTTAAAAATTTCATATCTTTAGAATTTTCGATAGACAGTCACGTGCGCTTGAGATATTTTTTTTTCTGTTATGTGTTGGCATTGCTCCCTTCGAAATCGTTGAGTTTGTAAATAAAAAATTCGTCAAAGTTTACAAAATATGAAATGGACAATAAAACAAATTCCAGATTCAAAATTCAGGCTTCTAGGTGCTCATATTCTCGTGGAGGACTACGTTATTCAGAATGGCTTATTAATCTTATTAACGGCTTTAGGTACCGTTGGTTTTTTCATAATGCGAGAAACATGCATACATTCTGGCAAATTCTTGATTATTTAATTTTGTTAAATTTAATACAGTGTGAGAACATTGGTGGCAACAATTTAAAAAGTGATACAATGCTTTCAGTGATTCAACACAAAATGCTGTTTCGAGAATAGTAGTCCTTATGGGCTTGTGCCCCTCAGGGTTAAAAAGCATTCGTTGAAAAGCATGGAGGTATGGCATTTTACGTGGGACTTGGCTGTCGCATATTTTATATCTAGTATGATGCTTTCCACGATTGTGAAAAACAAATACGCTATTAAATCGGCTAACATCGCTAAGGAGGGAATCGATTATCAAACAAAAATAAGTGGAGTTAGAGCACGCTGAAAAATAGCTTTCAATCTGGATAAGAGAAAAACGTTTATATACTGCATCACTGTGCAGTACTTTGCTTATGTACAGTATATATTTCACCTACTTCTTATGTATTTGAGCATTAAGCAGTGTTATGATAATAACTACTGAGTTTTTTTAGAAGAATGGATTAATTATTTTCCGCTCTATTTCTGAGTAGAAAATGTTTGAAATCCGTCTAAGGATCTGAAACGTATTACTAACATACACAAAGGTGCCAATTTAAATGAAAATCCTATATTTTAAGTAATATAAAATACGCTTTTCCTGTACACTTTTTAGCATATTACAAATTTAAGGAAAAGGCTGTAGTATAGAATTGGGTGCCCCTTCGATTGTGGACAAATTTTGCTCAATTTTGTCGATGAGTAACTTTGTTTTAGCCTTATATGATGTCATCATTCTCCTGATATTTTTAAGGGAAAATATATCATGTGTAAATGGACAAAGCCAAGGTAGTGAACAGTACTGAAGTTTGTGCAATTCTCTGATGTTCTTTGAAGTGAAAGTAGATCGATGTGTACATGGACATCGAGTTTGTGCAATTCTTTGATTTTTTTAAGTGAAAATAGATCGTCGTGTACATGGACACCGAGTTTATGGAATTCTTTGACTTCTTATTTTGGTTTTGTGTAGCGGCCATCTTGAAATTATGCCTTCCTGGTGCCGATCTTGGGGTCAAAATAGAATCGAAAAAAAATTTAAAAAGCAAGAGGCACCCAATTGTAAATATTTACCAAAGAAAAGCTTATGCAGAAGTTTGAAGATATGGCTCTGTTATTTAACATTTATTAATTATAAATGCTTTACATTTCGCATTAGAGAAGAAAAGAAATTTGCTTAACTTTCTCTGATGTTCTTCAGGAAAATGTTTTAGAAATATTCAGTGGATATATTTAAATATAAAATAATGTGTAACATGTAATTGTAACTTAATACAAAAAATTAAAACTCTTTCATAAAAGATTTATTTAACTTAGGTGTCAATAAATTAAAGTTCAGGGATTTTAAATACTTTTGAAATTAAAAGTAATCTGAATGAATGTGAATGCATTTAGCTTTTTGACAAAACAGATGGAGTATTTGAGGAAGATAGCAAAGATATTTTTGTTTTTCGATATTATTATTATTTTATTATTCATATGATATTTTCTTGTAGCATCTGAAATGATATGAAAGTCTGTGGCATTACTATTTAAATTTTACTAACTAAATATTGTACAATTTACATCTTTTCTTTCTGATTCTTTTCTCCAAGAGGTTTGTTCATTTCGAATTTCACACAAGTTTGAGAGGGAAGCCAGTTTTTATCTAGAGTTTAGACTAATCACGAATAGGTGTGTAAGAGGTTTGGCATGTTGTCCTCTGCTACCGTGTTATTGTCATATGTTGGCGCGGCTGGGATTCCCGAACGGGTCTCCTGTTGAATATTATAAACTGAGGTTAAATTCAGATTTGATGAGTAGTGTATTCGAATTTCTGTCGCGGCCGATTCAGAGCGTGCAGTCTCCGTTCAAGTTAAATTAAATTGTCGAACTGATAGAAACTGTGCAAGCAATTTGTATTTAAACCAGATCTAGTAAGCTGGTAGCCTAAGTTTGTATGTCTTAATTTAATCCCTCAAAAATGAAGAGGTACAGTAAGTTTAACGCAATTTTACTTCTCTCTATTCAGAAATTCTTGTGGTGATAACACTTCTCATAACAAATGTAAAGCCTTATTTTTTAAAATTGAGCTAGCTATGTTATTTGATCCACATCAGGTGTTGTAAGATAAAATATAAGTCATTACACTGTAAAGATTTATATTATTCTAATCAATTATTTTTAGTTTATAATGTATGTCTCCCGCCTTGTTAGCATGCCTTTGTGGTGTAGTGGTCAGCACGCTCGGCGCGTATTCGAGAGGTACATGGTTCGCGTCCCGGCGAGGGCATTGCTCATTTTTCATCACTCCTGATTCCAAATAATAACCTAATTTCTCTACAAGTTCCCCTTTCCTTTCCCTCCTGATTTCAGTTTCCTACCGGAATGTAAATTTGTTATGACGTAAATGCAAATTCTAAACGTGTTTCAGAAGTAGTATTTCAACTACAGTTCAAGAGTTTAAAAGGAGTGGTAGCGGACTTAGTTCCGAGTTCATGCTGACACCCGTCAGATTTATTCTTATATTTCTAGGCTCGGCTTTGCTGTTTGCAGCCGATTTAGCATTATTTAAACTAAAGGAGTCAGCCGTTAGATACCTTAATTCATTAGTGATTTGTTACATTCTTATTTTCTGTTGAATTTTACATTAGTCACAAATGGTGGGGATTTGTAAGCACGAAGTGCGTGCATTTGTTTTAATTTAGTTTAAATGAAAATGTTATCTAAAACCTTTCTTCGGCAGTGTTTATTCCTCAAGACGTAGCGAAAATTTGCTACTTCTTCTCATATAGAGAGTCTTAGTTGTATGCTATCTAAGAAAACTCAAAGACTCTATAACGCTCGTACTTTATCCTTCGTCTCATTTCAAATGTTACCCCTTGCTCTGAGGAAGACCATCCATACAATTAAATAACATTCACTGTTGAGAACACACGTATATCATTTGATTTCTCTCCAGTACTTTTATTCATAAGCAACATGGATTTTCAGTGACCATTCCACATTTGAAGTTCTTTTCTATTTCCCATTTGTTAACATAACTCTTTGTTCTGCGCTTTAAGATCACGCAGGCATTATAGCGACTTTTATTAGTACCAAATAAATAAACGGCACCGTTTAAAAATACTAATGCCATTCATTACTAAAGACTATTGAAACGGAAATCCGTTAACATTGCTTCTCGTTTGATTCTGAGTATTTATTTTGATATATTTAATATTTAGTTTATTAGAATTAACCGAAATCTTTAAATAGATAACTTATATTACACTTATCTTCATCTTCATCAAAGAATCCTTCTGGTCTTTAATGCTCTAAATATTGGGTTGTCTGAAAAGTCATAGCTCATTTTTCTTATGTTCTTCAAAGGTCCGTTATTTATAAAAGGAACAATGAGCAGTCGATAGCATATTGCCCATTTCGTTCGATAAATGTTTGCTTTCTTTTAATGAGCTTCGCTATTCCTCATTCGCAAGAGAAACTAGTTTTATCAACGAAATGTTTAAAATGTAATGCTATTTAATGTAAAAGAAATTTTGAAGAAAACGAAGAAAGTGAAAATCTTAGGCACAAGATCATGCGATGATGCGCGTGGCAACACTTTTCATCCAAACTGCAATAATTTTTGTCAGGGGATCAAATTTGCATCTGGTGTGGCGTTATCTTCACGGGATGCAGTTCCTATATGATTAATAAGCTCCGGAAGTTTCTGGAAGATAGACAGCATACATTTGAAATACTTTGTTGGCTCTTTGGTAGGAGCTTCGAACCAAGACCACACATAAGTTTGATCACTGATAAAAGTTAATGGAGTACGGATAAAAAGTGTTGCCACGTGTCACATGCTCGCATGACCTTGTGCCATCAGATTTTCCTCGCTGACCTAATGTTCAGTTGTAGTAGGCTCTTGGGCGTAGCCCTATCGCAATATAGTAATTGTATCTTTCTTCGAACGTTGAAGATAGCGTTTTGCAAGTTCGCAGAAAACAGTAATTCACTGAACAGTTGGGGCGATAATAGATAACAGTTTTGACATATTCAGAAGTAATGGCAGAGTTCATAGCAATCATTGAGTGCATGGCAATTATTAAGTTGAAGAGAAGTCCTGAAAAAATCGACGAAGCGGTGAAGACCCGGAACTTGGTCAGCAGTTAAGGAGTAACCAGGAGCCTGCAAGTCTACCTTTGGCTGCGGAAGAGGAGTCTTATTGGGTAATGTGAGTTCTGCAGTGTGCTAAGGGGAGAGGCTAGGCTCTTTTCAGTTCCATACTAATTTGGGGGGCTGGCCGAAGCAGATGAAGAAATTAAATTAAGCCTGCTATAAGTTTGATTAATGAACAGGAAGGATTTTCAAATTTTTTTTCCTGGTATACCATTCAAATCAAATGAGCCCGTAAATCAGCACCTTGTTCAGTTTTTCGCCGATAGAGCAAGGTGCTTTTGTTAATGAGGAATTACGAAGCTCATTAAAAGAAAGCAAACAGTTATCAAGCAAAAAGGGCAATATGCTATTAACTGCTCATTCGTTCTTATATAAATAAAAGACCTTTGAAGAATATAGCAAAAATGCGCCATGACTTTTGAGAAGCCTAATATATACATTTTTTATGTATCATAATATTTTTATCATTTCAGTACGTAATTATTTTAAAATGTTCAGTTCAATTATATTGCTAATAAATCCTTATCTCATTCGTCTGTAATATATTAGAATTGAATTAATCAAAATAAATTTTTAAAATCTGATATTTGAGATCATAATGCATATGTTTAATCAGCACATTAATCTGTTAATAGGAAGCTATCTTATTAATTTACTGAGAAAGATGGAATATAATCATTGCAACATTTACTAACACAAAATGGTAAAAGATGACTCAAAATTAAATTAGAGTTAAATTAAGTATCAAACCTTAAATTTATAATTTTACACCTCATCTTTTCGATGGGACTAAAAATATTCGAAAAGGTTTCATAATTTATTTTCCAGTCGGAATGGCGAAACATTTCAGTATTTTGCTGTTTGAAATTTGAAAATAAATTTACCATGTTTGAAATACTCGTAACGTTGCTTGAAATTTGAATGTAAAGTTAACGTAATCGTCTTTTTTATTTATAGTATTTACATTTTTATATTACTGACATTTTTGAAAGTTTCTAAGCATTTTAATTACATTTAATTTAAATTGGGTAAAGATAATGACTAAATGTTGGCTATAATGCAATTAATTTTAAAATTAAGTTATCTGATAATCGGTCTGATATATTAAATTTTCTTATGATGGTTTTCGAGACAAAATGTCCGTTTAGAATTATGTTTTCTTTAAATTATTATTACACATTGTTGATGAACACATTTTGAAATCATAAAAATCTGCACTTTGGGTATTGTACAGTTAAAAATAATAGGCTAATACATACATTTAATATAAATTCTACACTCTAAATTAGATTCCGAATTTAGGAAGTAGTTCTTCTAAAGAATCCAAAAAGAAAATTCAAAAGAAATTTTAAAATAAAATTGCCAAAACTGAGTTTATAACTCATAAATGAGTAATTATTGCATATTTCTCGTTTTAAATTTAATTTCACAACTTGAAATTAATTTTATTTCAAAAACTGTTCTTGATATTACAGTTATCAAAGTTCTTATATGGTAAAAAAGAAAAGGCAAAAAAGGGATTGCACTTTTTTTCCTAAATTCAGAAAAAACTACTCTAATTTCTACTGACTAGTTAAAAAACATCGAACACCAAACATGCATAGAGTTAGTCTTGCCCTCAAATTCGCGGGGCTGAACCATTAAAAGGAAGCCGTTTGCTGCCCGCTGTCGAATTTATGAATTACAAAATGTAGAGAACATCGGCAAAAAACAAGAAAAAAATTAAAAATTCCGGTAAATAATTTTCCAGTTTCCAGTTTCCCTTAGAACGTTTTCCACGAAGGCTACCCTTAGGCAGATAGCCCTCGAAACTTTGCCGTAATCATATAAACTGAAGTTCGTAACTACCTGAATTTCGTACATTTAGCCTTTCATTTATTACTTGGATTATAACATGAAAGCACTGGGTGTCAGCTAAATATCAATTTAAGTATTTGTGTCTGTTAGCTGACATTTATTAGCTGACTTTTTGTTGATGTGAAATACTGATGACATTTATTATCTGATGTATACATGGGTAACATTTTGCAAAAAAAAAGGTTCAGAAAATGCTTTAATGTTAGCATGTATGTAAAATATCATTGCGTATTAATTGCATCCGTCTTTAGTTTATTGAAAAGTCCACCATCGGCTGCTGAACGCTTGTAGTTCGATCTGAGGTTCGAATCCCGCAAACAGGCTGGCTGCACGGGCATTTTCGTAGTTTTCTCCATGTGTAAAGTGTATACGACTCAATATCCCTTAGAAAATTCTTCACGAAGGCATCCCTCTCCTTAGACAGATAACCCTCGAAGCTTTGCGGTAATCACATAAACCAAAACTTTAATTAATTAGCGAAAACGAACAAAGGTGTTACATAAATTACTTTGACCTTCCTGCACACGTTTAAGACTTAAAATTCTAAAAAAAATTATTTACTAAGATACTATAAAAGAATATTTTTAAAATCTATATTTAATTTTTTATATCTCATAAATGAAAATATAATTCACATTATGCACTAAAAAGCGTTAATGTATCTTTTGCAAATGGTTTTTGTAAAATATATGAAAAAACGCAACGTATTATGAGAGGTATAATTAAAACTTTACCTAAATAAACTCATAAAACTACTTAAATAAATTTAAATGACTGCGTATATCAACGAACTGTTACAAAGTGCTGTTTTATGTAATGCAAAGCCCTTTCTCAAATTCTTTTGGAAATGTTTTACAAATTTAATACTTCAGAGATGGGAAATGGTAAATATGAATATGAATGAAATAAAAGCTTATGTTTAATTATTTAAGTAAAAACATAATTTTGTAAATAATAGTTAAAACATAAATTTTAAGTCCAAATACATAGAAAAGGAATAATGAAACGTTTATTTGTTTGAATTAAATATTTAATAAATAAGCGAAAGGCTATTTATTTATTTCTGTTTTCTCTGTTTTGCATAGTTAAATTGTAAAAGAAAAAGAGTAAAATGAAGTTCCGTGCTTATCAGTTTGCAAATCTTGACACGCATTTTAAAAAATCCTCAGACTCTTTGGAGATGATTAGAGATCTTCCAAGTATCTGTGAAATTATCACTAATATTCCCTGCGGTTTGCAGCTCTGCGAGTTATTATCCTTCCTTTTGAGTCATACGCGATGGTAATGATAACGCATGGCACTGTCTGCTTTCAGTTCACTCATAGCTTAATTCCATGCCCGGTAGATAATTAGACACTCTCATTCGAGTTTTGCTAGGGACGAGAATGCTTTTATTGCACGAAACTCTAATTTGATAACAGAAGTCTCGCATTATGAGTCGGATGAAAATGCCTTTTGGCCATGAAATGGATTTTTGATTAAAATAAGACCTGTTGTTGAAAACTCCATCTGTGTCAGTTTGGAAATTTTAGTTTATCACGTAATAAAACAGACACATTTTTCTTTTCATACCCTGTTTCAAAGTAGTGCTTTGTGCACTAAGCATTATGTATTCTAAGTAAACATTTGTTGTGTACTTTACGTTTATTTTACGTTAATTTTACGTTTACTTTACGTTATTTTTGCGTTTACTTTACGTTAATTCTCTAAAATCAAACTTCAGACAATTATAGCATAGCAAGCCAGGATGTTTAGATTCAGAGAAAGGCTCTTAGAAGACGTTTATGTTGACAAAAAACGTCAAAATTGAATTTATCTTCATGTCATGTATACAGCGGATTATGTTAAAAATATTTTAAGTAACAAGAATTAAAACGTTAGCAAATTATATTCGGAATCTGCTCAGGATTTTACATACATTCTTGTCTTTTTTCAAATTTTGCTTATTTTGCTTTTATTCTTTCTTTCTTTTTACTTTGATTTTGCAAAGTTTTGCTTATTTAAGTTGTATTCTAATATTTCTCCAAATAGCTACAAAATTATGCAAAAGTATTAAAAGAGTATGCTTTTCCTTCTCTTTTGCAATAAAAATCTTTGTTGAATTTTTTTTTCAGTCTTTATAGTTAAAAGCATACCGATGACTTTGCACTCTGATTGAAAGTGCTGGAATTTATTTGCATTGGATGCTTACCATTTTATTTAAAATATGATGCGTTCTTTATTAAATATTTTTTCATTTGCGTCGTTTCTGTCTTAAAATAATGGAAAAGGGATCAGATAGAGTGAAGTGAACCATGGAGTACCAAGTATGTTTTGGTTCAGCATAGAACGCCAAATGTGTTTTGTCTTATTTTTATAGATGCAATAGTCAACATTGTCAATGACTGAAAATATGTAATTCAAAACATAAAAAAAGTATTGAGAAATGATGAAAGAGGAAATTTAGAAGTATTACAAATCTTATAGTGGCCACTACTGAGGTCATTCAGTAATTCAGTCGCAGTCCTGAGGTATACATTTAATCCAAGGTCTGAAAAAATCCACAAAGTTACCTGAAGCGATATTCTTTGCGAGTAAATGCAAGTTTGGAAAGACAACTCAGGAGACAAATAACTAACGTTTAGTCTCTTCAGTTCCCAGAAGGACTGAACTGTGATTAAGGCAGAATTGATTTCATACGAATTATTGATTTTTTCTTCCATGTACGAAGTAAAAACGAAATATTGTAAGCGCAAAAAAATTCTGGTATCATATTTCAACGAAAATATCCATTTTGGCCGCTATCGAATGCAATTTAATGATGTTTTGGCCTAACATCTGTACGTAAGGACGAAATAAAGAACACTTCCCCCCCAAAAAAATTATAAAACTGGCTTAAAATGGATTATAAAGAGATTTTTTTTCGTGGCGTCCATGCTTACGTACGTATGTAGGTATATATCTCGCATAACGCAAAAACGAATAGCCTCAGAAAGTTGAAATTTTGTATACAGGACTGCTATAACATGTAGATGTGCACCTTCCGTTTTGGTTGCAATCGGCCTCACCAAAAGTATATGAATATATTTATATCCACTTTGTTACTCGGCTCAGTAAGCTCAGCTTTTTTATTCTCATATGTTTGTAAATTGTGCACTTTTTTGCTTTACAAATAATTGAATTATGTTGTTCTTATTTTCTGGTTAAGGATTTTAGCCTTTAGTTAACCTGCATATTATAATTGCAGAATTATCAAGAATTTAAAAATTGTTTAACTGCTCCTAAGCCTAATTTTTTGTGATAGCAGACATATTTGTTTACATCTGAAACTTAGCAGAATAGTGGATTTGTTGCCAATCTAGAGAAACTAAGTTTTGCAAAAACAAAATAACATCTTCATATATAATTGCGAATTAAATTATTTTTAATCCATTCTGGAACTATCATTTAAGTTATTAAATTATCCCATATATTGACTCAGCATAAAACAAATTAAGTCAGTTTCTAAGCCTTCAGTGTCTCTTTGCCGAGTGGAACCAAAAGAAAACTTAATTTTGTGCACCGAAAAATCTGCCTTCTTCCCCGCTGGCCGATTTGCTTGTTTTTGCCTAGAAACTGTAATTTTAATAGTAAAAATTGTTTTAACTGTATTTGGTGTTTCATGTTTTCTATATCTTTCAACTTTTAATATAGATATTTTGAGATTTTATGCATTTTTGCGTTGTCGCGGAGGGAGAACTCAGTTAATTGAATGAGAAATATATCACTAATGAAATTCGAGTCGAAATTCGAGAAAATAAGTTTAAATGAAAGGCAAGAAAAAATGTGTATAATTTAATATTCCGTATAAAAAATTCTTGTGGTGTACACATCCAGATTTTTTAGTATTTGTAATAATAACTTTTTTAATATATTACAGTTAAAAGTAATATAATTTGTGACACATTTCATTTCCATGATTTAGAGGAAAGCAATCGTGCATTCAGATTTACATTTTTCATTAGTACTTTCAGTCTCGAAAACCTTCAGTCTTTCTTTCTTAAAAAAAAAAGTCGAAAATAATCAAATGGTCCAAACTTGCTTATTCGTATCTATATTTCCTAGTTTCTTCCAAATGCAAATGCTTGCAAATCCAAAGCTTAAACTGAGAAAATACTACGATATTAATTGCTTGGTCTGAAATGAAAATTTTCATGTTATCTATGCCAGAATAGTCAGTGATTTAGATGATTTAGTGATGAAAAACTGAATCTTTTTATCACAGCATACTTACATCTTTTCCATTTTACAGTTACGTCTTTTTGCACGATAGAAACGTTTCTTCCGAGATTCCGTTTCAGGCATCAGAAATAAAACGATTGTTTGATTCAAAAGACAATGATCCTTTTTTGAATGATTTTTTATGCTTTTAGTTTTGTAAAGGAATTTAGCGATTTCTTCCCTGAATTTCTTCTTTCTGTTTTTAATGCAAAGTGAAAACATTTTCAGATGTTAAAGGAAATAACTTCCTTGTGATGCTTCCTCTTTCTTGTTTCGTTATTCTGTAATAAATGGAAATAGTTTATTGAACAATCTTATTTCTAAATCATCGCTCCACTAAATCGATTGAAACGAAATAAACATCGGAAAATTTGCTCATACATTTCGCTGGATGTCATGAGCAAACAACTGCCTTTTGAAATCGTACAACGAAATTTGAATACTTTTTTGAATAAATAATGACTAACAACATTAACACTATGCAAAAATTGTATTTTACTTCTTCTCTTTTTTTATTTCTTCTTTATGATGGCATCACAAATTAGTAAATATCACTTAATTTATATCTGGTTTGGTTTATTTGATCATGGCGAAACACTCGAGGGTTGTCTGCTTAAGGGGGAATGCCTTCGTGGAGCACTTTATAGACTGGCTCGTACACACGAGGAAAACCCGGGAAACACCCACGCAGCCGGCCGTTTGGAGAGATTCGAAACTCCGACTGAATTACCAGTGTTCAGCTATTTTACCGCTCGGCCATTGGTAGACCCCATTTGAATTCATGTATTTTGTTGTTAGTATAGTATTATATCATGTAATCACTACAACGACACAGCCTAAAATGACTGATTTTAGAGAACAGCACTCCGAAAAAAAGCAACTTACTTTAATTCATACCTCAAAGTAAGTTGTATAATTAAAATGCATTCAGACTTTATAATTTTAGAGCCATTTGTGGAATTTGTTATTGTAAAGCTTTTAATACTATAGAGCTCTTAAAGTAGTACAGAATTTACTAGTTAAATACTTGTTCTTATTCTGCATCGACAGATTCTGAGATTCAGAAAATATTGGAAGCTTCTTCTTAACCTAAACTGGACAACTTCTGAGTTGCAGGGATTTCTACATTAAATTTTTGAAGTCAATATCTACTTAAAAAGTGAAGAAAGGAGGAATTAAGCACAGATGATTTTGATTTAAGTCATTTAGAAGCAGAACAAAAAAATAAGATGATTGAAATGCTCATGAAAAATTCAGCTGTGTTTTCAAAATCTTACATCCCTCTGGGCGAGACTGATGCTGTCGTGCCACAATTTAATTTGTTACATAACTTTCCAATTCAGACTAGACCATACACTATTCCTCGCATTGCTAAAAAATATGCTCAAGAGGAGATAGCCAAATTGCTAGAAGCAGGTATTATAGAGCCATCTACATCGAGTTACAGCTTTCCAGTAATTTTTGTCAAAAAGAAATCACCACCTAATACTGATCCTGATAAATTAAAATTTAGAATGGCAGTAGATTATAGATTGCTAAATTGCATAACTGAATCGTATCAAATATGTTTACCTAAGATTTCTGACATTTTGCATAATATAGCAGGTAAAAAGTATTATTGTGTGCTAGATCTTAAGTCAGCATTTTTTCAGATAAAATTAGATCAGAAGGATAAAGAAAAACTAGCCTTTTGCACGGAACTTGGCAATTTTCAACCAACTCGGTTACCTTTTGGTGCAAAAAATTCATCTGCTTATTTCCATACTCTAATATCAAAATGTTTAGGTGAATTGCAGGGTCCAAATTTACAATATTTTCTAGATGACATAATTGTTGCAGCTAACACTATAAATGAACTAGTAATTATTTTACAAAAGGTGTTTGATAAGTTAAAAAAGTTTAATTTAACTTAAGACCCAGCCAAATTGCAGTTATGTAAACACGAGATTACATATTTAGGTTTTTCTGTTAATAAGAATGGTTTTGCTCCCTCAGAGGAGAATATTCAGAAAGTAGCTAAATTTCCTAGGCCGAGAAATGTGAAAGAGGTTCAAACATTCATAGGCATGGTAAATTATTTTCGACACCTAATTTTTAATTATGCAGAAATTATCAAGCCAATAGTGAATTTAACTAGAAAGAATACACCATTTGTGTGGAATGAGAGATGCCAAAATGCGTTAGATAAAATACAAGAATTAATTTTAGAGAAACCCACAATAAAAAACATAGAAAATGATAAACCTTTGTATTTAGTAACTGATGCTTCTAGATCAGCCATTTGTGGCATATTAATGCAAAAGAATGATGATAAGTTTTTCCCAGTGCAATTTTACTCAAAAATTTTAACGCCTGCTGAGGCTAGATATCCTTCAATTAGAAGAGAACTTTATGCAATCTTCAGATCAGTAAAACAATTTCACGAACATCTGTATGGAAAAAAATTTATAATATTAACTGATGCTAAACCTCTGACTTTCCATATTAATCTTGACAAGCAGCCAGATATTGTAGCACGCTGGTTGTTATATTTACAGGAATTTCAATACACGATGGAGCATATTCCTGGTTTCAAAAACCCAGCAGATTACTTGTCAAGAGTTTCAGAGGATATAGTTGTAAACAATATAAATATATTTAGGAGTAATGATAATTTGTCCATTCAAAACATAATTAGTAAACAGCAAAGTGACCCATACATAAAAATAATTATAAAAAGATTACAGGATAACCACAAAGAAAGTGTAGAACAATATTTTATTGATAGTCATACAGATGTAGTAATGATAAAATTAAAACCTGCAAGTGCTAAAAAGAAAGACAAAAGTATCCAAAATAAAATTCTGATACCTAAGGCACTAATCAAAGATGTATTACAGACAGTTCATGCACCTCACTTTGGCATTCAAAAGACATATGAGTTTGTAAAAGCAAAGTATTATTGGAGAGGTATGTACAGCGATACTAAAAGTTTTGTGGAAAATTGTTCAGAGTGCTTACAAAATAAGTCTAGACCACACAACACTCTGCCACGTCTAATTCCTAAGAAAGATCTTGCTCCTGGAGAGATGATAGCTATAGACATAGTTGGTAAACTACCAAGATCCACGGATAATAAGTTTTATGTACTCACTATCATTGATCATTATTCCAGATATTTGGAAACAATTCCGTTAAACAACTGCACTTCTCAATCCATCATAAAATCTTTAAATGATTATTTTGCCAGATTTGGCATTCCAAAAATTTTGTTATCAGACAACGGTTCTTATTTTCGTTCTACAGAATTTAATCAATTCTTAAAATCACTTAAAATAGAGCACAGAAAAAGTTCAATTTATTATCCACAGTCAAATGGGTTGATTGAAAGAGTACACAGGGTGATGAAGGAATCAATTGCAGCAATATCAAACAAAATATTTGAATGGCCACAAAAAATACTGATATTTAAGCTATATTATAATAATGCTAAACATTCTGTAACTCAATTTTCACCAGCAGAACTATTTTTTGGTAGAACATTAAATACTCCCATAGATAGCAATGATCCTCTTAAACTAGCAGAAGATTTCCAGGAATATTCCAAAAGACTAAAGGAACAATTGAATAGCGATAAGGAGCAAGTAAAATTAAATGAGGATGAATACTTTAATTGTGCAAAAAAATATTTGAAAGGAAGAAAAATTCCAGAATTGAAATCGGGGGATAAAGTTTTTATGGAAGAATTTACTGATAGAAGGGTGTTACATCCAAAATACAAGGGGCCATATGAGATTATTAAAAAGCTACGAAATGATAATTACATAATACAATTAGACAACAAAACTACTAAAGTTCACGTAAGCAAATTGTTTTTACAAAAGCCTTCAAGAATAGATTCGACACAAAATGAAGATTTAGGAGCATAACACAATTGTAATTGTAGATCAAAAAAAAAAAAAGTGTAAAGAAGTTGTGGTTATGATAAGCATGTAGCATGTGTACAAACTAGATAATGAATGATGATCGTGTGTAGTGTGGGTCAGTTTAGTGTAATAAAGCGCTAATTGCACGATTTTGGTAGAGTTGGCTGGTCCATATACCAGAAGAATTGATTTGTACTATGCAGGATATCATTGATTGTTCTAGGTAGCAGATTCTAAAAAAAAAAAAAGTGTTTCAAATCTCCTTGTCTTACTGCTGAATCAAATTGAAGGTATGTAATTTAGTAATGGATCTAATACAAATGTAACTTGTAACAATGTCATGGCATATTGGTATATGAAATATATGTGAAATGTATATGATCAAATGATAAAAGTAGCTAAATAATGAACTAGTGAATGTGATTATGAAATGTAAAGAATAAGATAATGTAAACAATTGTTAAGAGGAGTAACATCAAATTGGTAATGTAATGTCATTAGCGATTAATTGGATATTGTATCACGTGTGAGTATAAATTATATATGTCAAATGTAAAAAATTTTTTTATGGAATCGCATCTGTAGTGGTATTTTAGGTAAGAGTAAACATGCATGAGTACTTCAGAAAATAATGATTTATGATTGTAAAACAAATATGTATCACAAAATGTTTTAAGTGCAGTGTCTTCTCAAATAATGTGAAATATGTGGAGAATGCAACCGAAATGCGAGCTCAACTGTGTTCAGTTTTGGACAATGATGTCAGGTGTGCAGTGATGGAACATTTTTTCTTCGGCCGGAGGAATGTGAGAATATGGAATTCTCACTGCGCGCAGTGTATCGTCATCGCCACTGTAATCGTAATCGTGGGCCACCACGTGCGCCGCAGTGTATAAAAACACTGGACGGACAGGCGCTCTCTCTCTTTCTGCATAACGTCGTTCTATCGAGCGTGTGAGGCCACACACGTCTCACGCCATCCCATTTTGGAAACATCGACCCACCGCCATAAGTTACCTGAGATGGAGGAGTAGTCAAGTTCTAATTTAATGAAAGCTGCATAATTGAGGGGTAAGAACTCTGGATGAAATGACGAATCTACTTCAGAAGAAAATACCTCTTGTGCTTTGTGTTCAATGTGTTTAATCTTCGCTACCCGTATCTTCGGAAATGACGGCCATGTGCTCGATAATCGGGTATAGATAAGAAAAAATTGCTCTCTTCTATCGCGGAAAATATGCCTCACCTTAAATAGGCATTTTTGTAATGATTAAGAAGTATTGTGTCATCGATGTTTTCAGATTGCTTGTGCATTAAAAATGAACGATGTTAATAACATGCTTGTCAGACAGCATCTGTAAGTCCTCCATAAATAGTTTTGTAACCTGCATTGATATATTGATAACCCAGAGAAGTTTCTTATGCTAAAATAAATGTGTCTTTAAACGGTATCTACAAGTCTCATGCATGGGGGTTATTGGGTAAGTCAACCATTTTGTTATTCTTATCTTAAGGAGTAAACGCAATGTACACCACTAATTTTTAAGTTAGTTAAATTTGTGCAGACTGAATTTATATTTGATACTTCTAGTATCACATTGGATTAGGGAGTCACATTTACAACACCACACCATCGCAGTGTTTCTGGAGGGAGAATGAGACATAATAGTGCAAAGTAAACGTTTTAACCGTTTTCTAAATTCCTACTATTAGTTCACACTCTCCCTATATCTTGCTCAAATTTTCAGTTGTTGATAAAATACTTTTTATTCATCAAGTTCAAATACATTTTTTTAAACTTGTAGTGCATGGCACTTGATGTTAATACAGTTTTTTTACATTAATTTTTTTTTGTATTTTTAAAATTTTTCTTTTAGGTTCTTCTTTTTTTTTCAGGTTCTTTGTTGACCTAAGTACGAATTGACTTGAAAAAAATTTTTATACTACTCATTTTTTTATTTTATTGTGTATCGTATCGCAATGAAGTCCTTGTTTTTGTTCAAAATAGAGCTTGAAATGATATGCATATGTGCAGATTATCTCTCAAGTATTCCGAAGAATGTTTTCTACATTTGCTTGTAACTGCTCCATCATTCTTAATATTCTATTTGTCTAATATAATATTTAAATTATGAAATAACTGTTTTAAAAATGTCACTTAATGAATCGCATTACCTAATTTTAATTAACAGCTTGCATTATATATTTAAGTGATATACTTAAAATGAAATGTTTCCTGTTTACGTTTCAGAAAAAGAGTTAGTTATAAATAATTTCAATTTGTTAAATGTCAGTAGCATGACGTAACACAAGGCTTTATTTGCACATTATTTATAAAGGTATAATACAGTATTTTATTTAAATAAAAATTGCAAAGTGTTCAATTATAAATGTATTTTAATTTTATTCTTTTTGATATCAGGGCAAAAAATACTTTCCCTTTTATGATTTAGCTTTTTTGCCTCTATAGCAGAAAATGGTTGACGATATCCTTTAACTCAAAGCTTGTTAGAGTCAAAAATAAGATTTTTGATAACAGCTTTTTAAGCACGGCAGCTGAAAGCGTCTTTCAAAGTAGAAATATCAGCCATTTTAGTTCCAAAGCAATGTTAGGCTTTGAAACGTAGCTAGCTCATGTTTCTTTACTACGTAGTGTACCTCAGAAAATGCTCAAAAGGAAAGATATTGTTACCAGACTGAAATAAATTCAGGAGCTTAACTCAAGAAGGAGTTTAGTCAGTTACTTTTATACGGTCCTAAAGTCTTTCGTTATGGGGAAAGTTACTAAATGCTTGGTTTCTTTTCTGAAGAATGTTGCCATCGTGTCTGCAGCAAAATCGATTTTCCTAGATATCCAGATGTAATCAGTTCCAGTTATAATCTGCTATTGTCATAGAGGGATCTGGAAGTCATTTACCACAAATGTCGCTTAATGAGGTGTGTCGCCATAGGATTATTTCTCTGACTAGGTCGAAGCGGGCAGCAAAAACGGCGCCTTCGTCTCCGCTGGAGACGGAGACGTTGTTAATCGGAGACATCGAAAATCTTTTTCCTGTCGATATTTTCTAACTGTCTACAAAAGTTCTACTCCGCTAGCTAGAAAATGAGTGATGGAGATAAGATAGGGGATCGCGATATATGAGGTTACGGTTTTTCTGCTACTCATCGCGACAGTTAAGGGAGCGACCGAAATCGTTATTAGGGGATTAAGAAATATTGTGCTAATATTTAAAATATTCTTCCCTTGAAAATCATTTTGAAGTGTTATAGCCTATTCATTGTGGGTGGTGAGGAATGGCATCACTAGCAAAACAATAAAACTTTGTAAACTGCAATATTCATTTTCATTTTGATATTAATTAACTTGCGCCCTTCTAAATATGATAATTAATAGATAATTTGAAGACTAAATTTTATGCATTATTTTCTTAATTTAATAACTGTTAGAATTCATGTTTTTGGAATTGATTAAAGTGAGGAGATTGACTAAGAGGATACATTCTACAAATAATAGCGTCACTTCCCCAGGAATAATTATTATAAACTTCAGTTACTTTTTCCAATCACAGTATTCATTTAGCCCAATTTAAGATGATTGTGAGTGTTTAATTTCTTTTTAAGCCCATTAAAATACAAAATGACGAGAAGATTTGAATACCTGAAGGATGTATGTTATTTTTAGCATGATTAAAAATAATATTTATCACAATTGAAGTGTATTGCTAATAACGCTGCAATTAGCAAAGATCCTACTGTATAATCTCTAGAGTTACCTTGAATAGACAAAGCATATGAACACTAAAGGAACTTCTGATATTTTGCACTGATTAATTTATTACGAAATTGTTAATATTTGCATTAGAAGCTGCTAATGCAACTGAGATTTATCAGATAGCTTCTGGAAGATGGCATGGAAGTTTTGAAGATGGCGCCTCGTTTCGGTCGCTCAGATGGATTTAGAATGAAAGAACAGAGGTTAATTCTCAGCTGAGGGTGAAAGTGGTGCATTTTTTCAACTGAAAAGATAAAGTGCTTTTGAAATAGTACAATACAGTCTTCCCCAAAAGTTAATGCAACAGAAAGACAGGCTTATTTTGTCTCCGGTTTCTGTCCTTGCGACATAGCTTACATCTTTTATTTTAATGTAAGTACGTTTTCCCTAAGCCGTATTCCTTTCCCTGTTTAATATACACCGATGTGAGGGGAATACAACTTCCAATAACAATTCTAATTATTCTATTCTTCTGTTTCTTTTAACAATGTAAAATTTTAAAATTGGTATGTAAAGCTTATAGTATACTTATATAACCAAGTGATTATTTGCGGAAAATTTGATGATAACTGATGTTATTATTCTATTGTTCCTACTATCTTGGAAATAAAAATTAGAAAGAAGAAAAACTTTTAACGCGTAATTGTTATGTACGATGTTTCTTCTGGTATTATATTTCTACAAATTTCAGATCAAGGTCACTGTCAAATATGCAGATCAAGGTCACTGTTAACTATGTAGCAGCTAAAAAAACACTGCACAATAATAGTGTTGTTCATACATAGTACCATGAGATTCAAAGATCTAACGGCGTACAAACATAAAGTTCGGAAAGAAAGTCTATGATGATGGATGATTTCCTTTAAATTATGCCACGTGTTGTCTCTAAATCCAGATGACAAATTTCTGTGGCCAAAGCATAGAAAATCAGGTGATCTCTAAAGATAAGTATTTTAATCGCAAAGGCGAAGGGTAGTGGGAAATAACATTAGTATGAGCTTTAGGTTTAAAAACTTTAGTGTATAAAGTATTGGCGTATCTTTATACATTAAAACATTTTAAAAAATTTTTATTTCCAAGAAAATTAGTTAAAAACTAATTAAAAAATAACTATCGTATTTTTCTGCTTGAATTCAACCTTATTTTTCAAATGGCTATGGAACATCGTAGTTTCAACTTTGAAACCATTGTCATCAGGCCCACCATCAGCTGAGGATCAGCCAAAGTAAAGGTAAAAGAGCAAGTAAGAGGGGTATTTTAGGAAATCAAGAATAAAAGAAAAAAAAAGCAAAAGTAGAAGAAGAAAAAGGAAGGAAAAAGAGTTTCTCCATCACTCTTTTGTGTGGAATGAGAGAGAGACTAACCTGCGGTGAGAATAGGGAGAATGTAAGAGAACATGATGGGTGGCCTAGGAGCACTTCTCATTACCTATTTCTACCTCTTGGACGAACCGCTTCACCGACGTTTTGAACTTCCCCACCAAGTCACACCCTGAAAAGAAGAAAAAAATATCCATACTTATTCATCGATCTAATTAGTACAACATATTAATGAATATACTAGTTATGTCAATAAAACTAATAAAAATGTAGATATTCATGCTAGAAAAAAAGAAGTAATTCATAATAAATGCTTGTAAATATTGGAAGATATCAAATTATATAATAACGCATTTAGTTGCATTTAAATCTCACATTTACTAGTCCAAAGGGGGCTTAGTTCCCGAAGGACTATTGTTTCCGTTTTACGATTTTGAGTCGGAAACGTTAAAAGTCTGAATCACTTTTCAAACTGTTGCCACCAAATCTTGCAGCTCTATATTATATTTAAATAAATTAAATAATGAAGAATCTACATAAATGTATATATATTTCTCCAAGTGGGATAATAACGCGGTACTTAAAGCCATCCAGTTTTGAATAACGTACGTTACCACCCGAATATGTGAATCTGGAAGCGCGAATTTGGAATTTGTTTTTTCATCTATTTCATATTTTGTAAAACCTTAACGAATTTTTGATGAACAAACTCAAACGATTTAAAAGGGAGCAATGGCAGCATTTTACGGGTGAAAAAAACTTTTTATCTAAAGCGCGCGGAACTGTGTATCGGAAATTCTAAAGACATACTCATTTAAAAATTATTTTGCGATATTGCTGTTGAACAAAATTTTATGGTTTAAGTTCAAAGAACATGATATCTAATAAATGAAGGTAACACACAAAACATTAAAAAACGCCCCTTTGGCCATAGTTTAAAATTTGAAACCTTTCATTTTTTTATTTTTATTTTTATTTACGCACGCTGTTTTAGAAGAATTCCTTATAGAACCTTATAAGTTTATATAAATGTCCTCTCAAAATTACTGCACTGCTGATCTAAGGATGAATATACATCTGTGTAAGAGAGGATCATAAGTTTTGTTTGGTGACAAAGGAAAAGTTTAAAGTACTTCATTTGTAAGACCCACTTGTACATCTTCTGATGTGATAGCTGAAGTACATGTAGAAATTACACAGGAAAAGGGTAAAAAGAACACTTTATTAACTTTTTAAAATTCACAGTGCGTTGACATGACGCTAACACACTACGCCTCACGCAAATAGCAAGAACTAAACTAAAAATTAGAAGATATTAACAAGCAGTAGAATTACTCTACAGGGCTCAGATAATCCTGTTTTCTAAAACCGCGTCGAAATCTAGTGGCAGCAAAGTAATAGCTGTTACGCCACGTTAATCAGCAATAAATTCAGAACAGAAGCTCACGTTACAAAAGTACAGCGCTTGCCCAAACCCTCTAATTTTCTCTTTTAGAACTCAGTATTTAAACCTTTTCTCTTCAAGGCAGAATTTGCATCATTTGACTCGCGCTACCAAATTTAAATATTCTGGCATTGACAATTAGGGGGATGAAGGCTTATAGGAAAGAACATAAATTTAACTTGTTATTAAAATTAAATATAAATCTACACATTTTTCAAAAAATTATTACAATGCCGTAAAATACATATAATTTTTATAAAACTGAACACTTGTTTATTTCTTTAAAAATTAAAAAGAGAAAATATTCATTCTCATTCTGAGTAAAATATTCGTTGTCTCCTTATTCAACTAATTTAATTTTAATATTACAGATAAGATGCCGTAGTGGAGATATGCATACGTGTCGCCCTTCCAGAAAATAAGAAAAATTTTCAAGGTCTCTTCTTTTCTTCAGGATCTCTTCAAAGTATCATTTTCCACCTTAGTGCTGCGGTTTTTTCGTGGTTCACTGCTATATTCATCGGCAAGCTGTGGATAATAATAAATATTACATATATCTACCCTTACCGCCAGAAGGTGTAGTGGTTTGCTATACTTAAAAGAAACCTTTAGGTTCTTTACGTTAGGGGAGTCTACTGCTTACCAAAGGGCCCGGGTTCGAATCCAGGGAAGGCATGGATTTTTGTAAATGCATAGTGTCTTTGCCACATAGGGACACTCTAAATATATTATAAGGTACTTTTCTCTCCTTTCTGCATGCCTTCGTGGTATAACGGTAACACACTTGACGCGTATTCGAGAGATCCAGGTTCGAGTCCTGGCGAGGGCATTGATCATTTGTCACGTCTCCTGACACGTCTTTCCATGATTTACTTTTAATAACCTAAACCTTTGCATCGTACAACTAAAATGGGGTGGATGATGATTCTTCACCAGTTTGGCGATTGAGCCCCTAATCCCCAGTTGCCCTTTAAAAGAGGGAGAATATGAGGTATTTTATCCCTCCTCTCTGCATGCCTTCATGGTGCAACGGTAGCACACTCGGCTCGCATTTGAGAGGACCAGGTTCGAGTCCCGGGGAGAGTATTGCTCATTTTTTATTTCTGCTGCAAAGCAAGCTAATGACTCTACAACATGGCGAGCCGAATGTCCGCTCGAGAGGTTGAAAGACTCTCAGACCCGTGGCTTTCTCCATCAAAACTAGGGTCGGAACTGAGCGAAGTCGTACTGTCACCTGTATGGTGCTCAAGGCTCTTGCCAACGACAGGCGCAATCTTGCTGTCCTTGCCAGGATGAATTTCGTGTCTTCTTCTGATGTTACTGTCAGATAAGTGAGATAAGTCCCAACAATATCTAGACTTTCAAAAAATGGTTCTTAACTTGTTTTGCCCCACCCACCACTTTCACAATCACTAAAAGATCATCCCCTCCCTCCTTTCCAAAACTCGGAAAATACGTATATACATTTACTTAGATTTAGATTTTTTTTTTTATGTTTTATAAATTAAATAAATATAAAGTGTAGAAAATGTTGATGAATAGCAAAACCTGAATAAAAGTAGTTTTGCATACTCATAAACTGAAACTAAACACTTGACAGCTAAGTAAAAATATGATCGTAATTCTCTCCTGAAACTGTGAATTTACCCCAGGAGGGAATTCTCCGCTGGTTCAGAGCCCGGATTTAGAGCTTAAACATACCGTTTTTGTTTTTAAAACGAGTAATGTTATAATTAACTGCAGATTATTACTTGGTTAATTCACTGCTGTTTTGAAGTTTGTAACAACTAAGTAACAATATTTCCTGTTCATAACTACTATATCATAAAACTCTCAAATTTATTCATCTTTTTAATATTCCATTTCATATTATCTATCTATAAAGGAAGAAGCCCATGCTGAAAACGTTTTGAGAGAAACTGGCTTACGGATTTAAAAACATATGAGAAACCTCAGGAACATTCATGTAATGTTTATTGCGTTTCTGGATGTCGAATTTGATACCCTTCCTACAATCGTAGGTGATGACACCTAACAGAACAGAGAAATATTTCATTTATGAAATGAGGAGAAAATATAAGGAATATGTCCAGCCAAAATCATTTAAAAATTTTGTATTGTTGCCCTAAAGAAAAATCTATACATTGATTCACTTATTTTGTTTCTCAACATTTCTGGAATATTCGTAATCGCGGGATAGGAGTTTTTCAATTTATAAGCAATAATTCAGAGTATTTTTCAGAAATATCGGGTTTGAAGAAAGTTTGCAGCCACCGCAAATATCCTCTGCTCAAACAGTTTTCCTTGGCATGTTTAACTCTATTTTGTCAAACGACTTTTGCCATTTGAAAGGAAGAGATTTGCTCTAGAACACTGTGGTGGGAAATCTGTAAAACGTATCGTTATCATAAGGTGCAAGGAATCTGAAATCGAACTATCAAGCTACCAGATTAGAAACACGTTTACTTCGTGTTCTGTTGCAAAACGTCAGCTAAGGTCACCGAATCGAGTGCACAGCTTTAGGTACTAATGTTGTATCATATGACACTGTGGAGGTTTGGTACCAAACGTTCAAAAACAAAGACTATGACATTCAAGAAGCAGAGCGCTAAGGCCGGCCTAGAGGCCAGCCTGCGGGAACTTTGGAAGAAGATCAGTATGCAACCACTCGAGAGTTTTCTGAGGAGTTACTGTAGGATGCTGATGGAAAATAAGAATATGGTTTAAACGAAATAATTTGCTTTTCCCCCATACCTAAATTCAAATGTAAATGTCTGAGGCATTCTGAGAAAAGTTGTAAAACGAGCCTACATTATATGCAATCTGACAACGGCCGTAATATACGAAAAGACACTCACACCACAAGAACATAACTATAATATCATTCCAAACATTCACATGTAATGCAAAACTTGTATGGCCATAGAAGGTGATCATTTTAATCTTTGCCTTGCTACAACGAATGCACGGTAGCAGTATCTAAATGAGCGGTATTAATACATTTTGTATTATTCATTGTTACTGCCCCGTTTTCTTCGTATCTTCGGTTTCAGCTAAAGTTATCTTACGTATGATTTTTTCACATCTAAGTTGTGAGGTATTTCTCCCGTCTTCTTTGCATATCTTCGTGGTGTAGTGGTCAGTACGCTCGACGCGTATTCGAGAGATCCGTGGTTCGAATCCCGGCTAGGGCATTGCTCATTTTTCACATCTCCTGCTTCCAAATAACCTAATGTCTCTACACTGGTGCCCGAACTAAAAGGTGGTGGATGATGATTCTCCACCACCGGAATTTGGCGATTGGGTCCCCTGAAACCCCGTCGCCTTTTAAAAGGTGGAGTACATAAGGTATTTCTCCTGCCTTCTTCTCATGCTTTCGTTGTGTAGTGGTCAGCAAGCTGGGTGCGTAATAGAGAGGGCCGTCGTTTGAGTACCGGCGAGGGCATTGCTAATTTTTCATTTCTCCTGCTTCAAAAAATATCTAATGTATCTACAAGTGGCGCCCGAACTAAAAGGTGGTGGAAATACCACCACGATTTGGCAATTGGGGTCCCTAATCTCCAGCTCTGCCCTAATCCGCTCTGCTTCTTGAATGTCATAGTCTTTGTTTTTGAACTTTTGGTACCAAACCTTTAGACTGTCATATGATACAACATTAGTACCTTTAAAAGGGGGAGTATGTGAGATATTTCTCCCGTCTTCTTCGCACGCCTTCGTGGTGCAGTAGTCAGCACACTCGACGCGTAACCGAGAGTACCGTGGTTCGATTTCCGGCGAAGGCATTGCTCATTTTTCACTGTCCTGCTACGAAATAACCTAATGACTCTAGAAAGTCACTCCAGTTTACAAATGTACGTGAAAACCTGATTATTCTTGCATGAAAATATATTGATTTTGAAATCTGCGCTTCAATGTGTAGAGACATTATTTTTGAAGCAGGAGTATTGAAAAATGAACAACGCCTTCGCCGAGAATCGAGCCACGGACCTCTTGGTTACGCGTCTAGCGTGCTGACCACTACACCACGAAGGCATGCGAAGAAGGCGAGAGAAATACCTTATAAATGTATTATTTAACAATTCATTTGCCCACCTAGTTATGCATACATATATATAACAACATGACATATCCCACACTCAAAATAAAAGAAAAAAAGTTAAAACAGTTTATAAATTGACGAAAGTTTTGACGAAATTTTGACGAAATTGGGGCTTTTAAACATGACTAATTTCAAGAACAAATACATTGCGTTAAAACAGCTACTTCCTCTTAACTGCAGCTTACAATCTTCTGTAGATAATACAGATTTTATGCATAATTTGAGTTGAGTCTAACGTAGAGCCATCTATTACAGATCCCACTTAAACTTTTATTAGCCACATTTAACTTTTGGCGAAATCGTTTCAAAAACTGGAGGAATTAGTTTACTGTGCAACCAATTTGTTTGTACTGATATCAGTAATCAAAGGGAAAATGGTTAGAAGTTTTGGGAACAATATCTCTGGAAAAGACTTTTTATGAGATAAAGCAAATTCACTTTTTCTTTATTCACGTGGGAGCATTTTTTGATCAAGAAACGTATTTCAAGAAGAATTTTAAACTCCCGTTTGTTGGAGCTGCATAAAAACAGGCAATTTTTATGGTGGATTTTAAATAAAATCGTTTAAAAAATATTTAAAACATTTCCCAGTTGGATAAAGTTCTCCTAGAAAAAGCAGTCTCTCCGTTCACCATATAAATCTGTTTATTGTTTCTTCTGTCTGACACCGCCAAAGAACTGAAGCGAAGTAACTTTGCTATATGGAATGTGCCTAAGTATTTCGCCCGTGGAAAATACTCAATAATCTACTTTAACATCGTAATCTTTCTGAGCTATTTTGTCTTGTAGTGCGCGAAATAACTCGAATAAACAATTCCTAAGGGGTTAGTTCGAATCAACGACAGGTTCAAAGGAGCAGAACAAGTCCCTCCAGGTAGCGTGACTTGATTGTTCAACACCCTCGAGGGCCACTGTTGCCAGGATTCTGATAAAATTTTCACTTGTAGTCCTTTTCGATAGAAAATTGTTTTCATAGCTAGAGGTTTCTCCTCTTTGTAACTGTTTAGAAATGCAATTTTATGTTTTATAATCTATCTTTTTCATGAGTTACTAATCATTTTACATTGGGGGGATGAGACACACTGTGTTATATGATTTTTCCAGTTTTGCAAAAATGCAGGTAAGATCGCAAAAAAATGTAGTTTATTCAGATACACCACAAATGATATTGTAGTAATGTAAAAATTAATTTTTTATAATTTCCCTCCCTTTAATGTTCAATAAGTAGTATTTAATAGCTGATAAAAGCATTATCTTGATCTCTGATATATAATATTTTAGTATCAATATCTTTCATTAACCATTTCCGTTGTTACTGCGCTTTATGTGGATGCAGTTATTACAGTTCGATTTATTTAAATTGTGTAAATATTGTGGCGTAGATGAAGGGATTGTACAAATGAACAGGCAAATACTCAAGTCTAAACTCAATACTTTATTAATTCAAACTGAATGATGAAGTACTTATGTACAGCTGATGAGCATGCTGGAGCATTACAGACTCGGAATGTTCTGGAACATAAAGAAAACATGTTAATAAGAAGGAAATTTACATAAAAACTGATTATCAGGCATCTTGCCTTTGATAGGTTCAAACCCGGGACCTTCGGCTCTCGAGTCCTGCGTCATCTCCACTAAGCTATGAGGAGCTCAGTCGAAAGGAGCAATTTTTGCTACTTTTCTCAATTCTTACGAAGAAGCAGCGTCCCGTTGCGATCTGGTCTGGCTTCTTGTAACAGGTTTCCTGGAAATATTGGGCTTTCTTTCATCGTTTAGTTGTACTTTTGGATCAAGATAGGGTTTCAATGTCAATACGTGAACGATGACTTTTGAATTCCGTCGTTTTCTATTTTGTTCTATACTTTCTACTTCGTACGTCACATCAGAGAGCTATCGTGTTATTTGATACCGTCCAAAGTAACGTTTTAGGAGCTTTTCCGGCTGCCGACGTAACTCCTCGAATATGAAGGAATATTCGGCACCGGAATCAACAAGAGCTTTCACACGCTGTCCGTTCACGGTAATAAAAGTGGTATTCTTTTTCAACTTGACTGTAGTGTATGTCGGAGGATTTTCTTCATCTGCGGCCTCACCTCCTGTACAGGTCGCTTGAGTTAGTTTTCCTCTTTGGTTCGACGTGGGGAACGGTTGGAGCGGCGTACTGGTAACTGCGATTGTCGGCAGTTGAGAGAGTGTCGCGGATAAGGTTAACTGCGCCTTATTCGGGAAGAAGTAGGTTGTGCATATTCGTTGTCGAAGCTGTATGTAGTCAGTAACCCTGTCCCGTCGAGGGTTGGACGTCTTTGCGGCTCTTGCATTTTCAAATATCTGGCGTCTCTCCCTACAGTACCTCAGAACATGTCCTGGGTGTCCGCAATGAAAACAGAGAGGCACATTATAGTCAGTCCTCCATAGATCTGTCCTTCGTTGTGGAGTAGTTCTATGGCTAGCTTCCTGCTTGGCTGCAACCTAACTGGAAGTGAACGTTGGGTAGTGCTTTTGCTTCTCCCTGTTCCTGTGAGAGGTGCTAGCCTCCATAACCTTTTCCCGGATTACTGATGCTATGTCATTCGGTGCTACATGCTCTATTTCCGTGTAGCCCTGAACTTGTGGTAGGACCTTCAGAAGCTCTTCCCTGACGATGGGGCGCACTATAGACCTTATTTCACCGGAGTAAGCATCGGTAGACACCACGGAGACATTAGGTAGTCTCTGAAATCGTGGTCGGGCGACATGTCTTCGTTGAAGACTTTCTATGTGATGGCAGGGTTTCACGAAGGCATCGACGCTGTCATAATCCTGTGATGACAGAGCCTGGTACAAGTCCTCAGCAATACCTTCCATAAGATGGGCCACTTTCTCATCTTCAGACATGGATGGGTTTGCTTTTCGGCAGAGAGCAAGAACATCTTGAATGTAAGCTTCAGACGTCTCATCGATTTGCTGCGCACCTGTGGGTAGTAATCGCTCAGCTTGGCGCTTTACATCAGCTGAACGGGGAAATGTGTTCTTAAGAGCATTCCTGAAAGCGGTCCAACTAGTAAATGCGTCTTCATTATTATCGAACCACTGTCGAGCGGTTCCGGCGAGGTAAAAAATGACTTTCGCCAGACACATTTGATCATCCCATTGGTTATAGTTGGCGATTCGATTAAAGTCCTTGAGACATCTATTAGTATCTTCTTGGCTGTCCCCGGTGAATATACACGGGTCCAAAAGGGGTGTTTTTTCAACGTTTTCTGTGTTGCCATAAAATCATAAAATTCAATTCAACAGCAATATCACAAAATAATTTTAAAAAAGCATATCTTTAGAATTTTCGATATACAGTCTTGCTTGCTGTAGATAAAAACGTTTTTTCTTTCGTAGAATGTTGCCACTGCTCTCTTTGAAATCGTGGAATTTGTTAATCAAAAGTTCGCTAAAGTTTTACAAAATGTGAAATAGATAATAAACCAAATTCCAAATTTGGGCATCTAGAAGTACCTGGAGCCATCAAATTTTTTGTTTTATCACAATGCGAGAAACATACATACATTTATACAGATTATTTGTTATTTAATTTCTTTAAATAGAAAACATGGCTCTAACGTTTGGTTACAACAGTTTGGAAATTGAAGCGCCGTTATATAGCGAACCAAAGCAAAATTCCAAAACGAAATTAATAGCCCTTCTGGGCTAACGCCCTTTGGGCTACTGTATCGAAACTTGCTGTGGAATTATATATAATTTTTATATCAAAACCTGCTGTGGAATATCGAAACATGCTGTGGAATAATATTATAATCAGAATAAATGCGCTTTGTTCTGAACGTATACTTTACTGAATAAAAATCCATATTATTCGAGCTTATATTTTTGGATATTTTAGTCTATTTCCTGCCTTATTTTTCTAAGAAATATTTTCTTTGAGGAGAAGAATTAATTCAATTGAATTTCTTAACCAATCAGCAAACATTTAACATGCAGACGATTGTTTAAAAATGAAGCATAAAGATTTGAGCATTAAACAGTTAATAGAACATTTGACATTTTTCTTCTGTTGTACAAATATTTTTGGCCCAAGAAACATTGAGCATTAAACAGTTAATTAAAACAGAACTTCTGACACTTTTCTTCTCTTGTACAAATATTTCTGGTCAAAGAAACGGTAATTTTATTCAGTGTCCCAGTAACTGTAACTTACGCGAAGATCAAAGCATTTCAGGTCACCAGAATTATCTAGGATGCTTTTCCTTGACACCGCTTGTATGAGAATTGGTATTCTTTTCCAAGCCAACACAAACTGCCAGCTAGGAAATAGTCCCATGTAGCTAACCTGTTCAACACAGATGTTTTTAGCTTGCTCACATGGTAAACATTGGCTTCTACTTGGAATGATATCAGTGAAAAATAAGCATAAAGTATTTGACAACATATAAATTAACGAAATGAGAACAATTAAAGCAATTTTATTATCAGCTTGTTAATTAAACTGAGCTGCTCTTTATGAGCTGACTATGATATAAGTAATTCGTTTTCTGAGAAGCAAATAACTTTCACTTTTGTGCCTATTGTAGGTTGTGGTTAGAAAGGCAGAATATGGAGATTACTCAGCGGTGAATTAATAACGTTAATGTGATTAAATTGCTGAGCTGGGAGGCACTAAATTATCCTAACAGAAAGGTATGTGCTTATTATAGTAAACATCCATTTATCAAGGGACAGAGAGGACTGTGTCATATTAAACTCGCCTGCTTTCAGAACAAACGCAATTTTGCATACAAGAAAGGAAGTTAAGAATATATCATAGAATATATCGCATGTATATGTGGATACTGAGTTTGAATGCATTTTGAATTATTTAAATACGAAATTTTGGGGATTTAACCATTAGTATATAGTTTGGGTTGTTTTGAAAATTTTTATGATTTAGAATATTGTAGATATACGTTTATAACTGAAGATATGTAATTGACAGTCTTCTTGATATACGTTGTATGAACAAATTAAATAAATCAAACGAATTAAGGTGCACATTTAAAATAATTATATTGTAGCCTAGAAACCAAAATTTATCTCTTTAATTGGAGATTAAACTGATTATCTATCTATATATATATATAAAGAGAAAAGTATTTGTTTGTTTGCTAATAACTCAGCTATTTGCTATCGTCACCAAACATTCTACAATTCTTTTCTTGGGTCCTGGAAAAGGTAGATGTTCACATGTTTCCAAAAAAAGTTTCTAAAATCGGAGATATTAATTAAAAATTCAGAAAAACGACAATTTTTACCCTAATTTTTACGAGTGCCAACAGTTCCGCAAGCTCCAGATGAAAATTTGCTTTATTTTGAAAGTTGTTGCCACTGCTCGCTTTAAAATCCTAGAGTTTGTTAATGAAAAATTTGTAAGTCTTACGATAAAATAAAAATAGCGTTGCCAAATATTAAATACAGCATTCCCGATTCCAAAATTTCGTGGAAAAGCATTTCGACTATTCCCATCTTCGTGCGACATTAATCTTTCGAAATATTAATTAAACTCTGAAAGCGTTAATTTTCGCACACATTCTTCCGAGTGGCAATAGTCCTGCGCTTTGAAGATAAAAATGCTTTATTTCGAAAAGTGTTGCTATTCATTGCTTTCAAATCGTAGAGTTTGCTAATAAAAAATTTGCAAGTTTTACAAAATCTGTACATATAAAGTAGAATACCTGTTTGTTTGTTATTTCACGTTATTTATTTCTGATAAATTATGATAAAAGTTTTGCCACATTTAATCGTCTAACATTGAATATAGGTGAAATATTGGACGGAGCTTGAGCTTTTACGACCATTTGTTTAGAAAGACTTAAATCATAAAAAATTGCATGCCATTGTTGCTGATATAATGAGAGAGAATTAGGTTATTTTTCTATCACATTTTTTGTGGCATCCATATCGCATGACACTGGAAAATGCATGACTATGAATCGTATTTTTCGCATCGTTATTAGAGAAGGATTACAGCGGTATCGTTCTCTCTGTTTTTAGATGCATTACTCTCAATCTAACTTAAATGGCATCGGGTACTTCCGCTAGTTAAAAATACTAGGAAATTTCAAAATTACGAAACAACTCAAAGTGAACATTTTAGAGAAAAAGTGACTGGCATTAGCGCGTAGAAGTTTATGAAAGTGCAAGTATTGTTTAAGGATCGACCAAAAAGGAATTTTTAGTTTTAGAGAAATTCAGGCGATAGCTCAGAGAGATGAAATATAAATATCTGAAGTTATCTAATTAAGAAAAATTGTTTGCAAATGCAAAAAAGGATATTCTCTCTAAGCAGATTTTAAGAATATTTAATAAGGTAATACAGTGAAAGCAAATCCTCTGTACTTGAGAGGGTACTCTAAGAACGAAATCTTACTATTTAGGGCCCTGAAAGCTAAGATCTGTTGAGCCGTAGAAAACAATCAAACCAAGTGTAATGAACTTTTTTACTTCCTTGTATTAAGTAAAGGAAAGTACGTTATAAGTAGTACGAGGAAAAGTACGAGTATACGTTGTAATCACGAAAAATTCCGGGTATCATATTTCAACGAAAATCTGTTAAGAGTAACAGCATAATATATAAGACCAACGACTAGACGAACTACACTATGGGGTTTGAAGGACCTTCATTTTAAGGTTATCAACAAATCAATAGACGTGGTCCAGCTAAACATTTTACACGTGTTAGAAAAAGAAATTGATGAAACTGCGAAGAACGTTAGGAGTTTCGGAACAAAAAATCCTTGAAAATAAACTGAGCTTATGTTTGAATCCTTGAATATAAACTGAGCAAAAAATCCTTGAATATAAACTCCGCTTATTTTAAAATCCTTGAACATAAACTCAGCAAAAAATGCTGAGTTTATGTTCAACGTGTAGAGTCATTAGAATATTTTTGAAGCAGGAGATATGAAATCGAGCAGTGCCCTCGCAGGGACTCGAAACTCGGACCTCTCAACTACGCGCAGAGTCTGCTGACCACGAAGGTTTGCTAAGAAGACGTCAGAAATACCTTATAAATTGAGCTTGTGTTTGAATCCTTGAATATAAAGTGACCAAAAATCCTTGAATATAAGCTGAGCTTATGTTGGACCTTGGGCCCCACTCCAAGAACACATGGTCGCTTTTAATACTCTTCATCTTTCTTAAAGGAAAGTCTGGCTAAATTAACTTTCATTTGCTATTTCAGTCAAGGGGTAAACTTACAAAGCATAAAAAGTATGTGAGCGATAATTTCTTAAAAATTAAGGACGTTGTGGCTCAAAACTGAACATTCCATTTCAAAATTATAGTGTTCCACTGCGAGCAAGGACAATTTGAGCAAATTATAAAATTATCAAAATTTCTTAATCCAAAGTTAAATGATTTCGATCCAGCATACATCAAATTTCGTCAGTTTATAGTTAATAGTTTTGTTTCAAATCCCTACTGCATAAAGGTATTTATAGCCAAAGAACTGGCTTCGAATCCTTGAATTTTTTCTCTTCTAAAGTGCACTTTATTTTTGTGCTTAGCTCTTCATAAGCTTTGCTGAATCTAAGCAAACATTTCCTGGGATTGAGATTAAATCATGGCCTAACTCGATCTGTCGTCCTGATCAAATATATCCTAATCAAATGCAATGGTGAGAGGATGCTCTTATTCATACCACAGGGGTTCTACTTCTCGTTGGACACCAGCAATATGAACATAGGCTGGGAACCATAACCTTATTTTCAGCAGACGATTAAGTCTCTACTGAGTTAATGAAAATACTAACCTCTTCTGGTAAGTTTAAAAAATCATGACGATAATCTGAGCTCTTTCTTATTCGAAAATGGACTTGAATTCTATCTGCTCATGTGCATCCTTTAATATCTTTTCTAAAACATTTCATTTTCTCAGTTTTTATTTGCTCTGTTCTTTTTAAAAAGCATTTGTTGGCAACAAAATAAACAACAATATTCTATTTTCTTTTTGGCTCGCAAAAATAATTGCGTGCGCAGAGTAGCTGTTACTATAAAAGGAAAATCGTTCTTTCCTCATCCGAAGTCATTCATCAAATTCAAAATCCACTAAAAAATTAAACTTCATTTCAAACCAAATCAAACATAGCTCCAACTTCCTTACTTATGAATTAAATTTCATCATTTGTGAATTCAGTATATACGTATTCGCGATGTTATTTGGAAGTAATACTTATAAATCCATAATGTGTAAAGTTCAGTTTACTGTTAATGTGCCCTTATAAATATGCTTTTCACTTCCTTGTACCAAGTAAAAAGGAAGTATTGTAATCGCGAAAAATTTCGAATATCATATTTCAACTAAAATATCCATTTTAACCGATATCGAATGCAATTTAACAAGGTCTTTGCGTGATATCTGAACGTAAAGACAGAATAAAGGACTCTTTTTTTCCCCAAAAAAATCATAAAACTGATTTAAAATGCATTCTGAAGATATTTATTTCGTGGCGTCTGTGCGTACGTACTTACGTATCTCGTGGCGTCTGTACGTACATATGCAGGTATGTATCTCGCATAACTCAAAAACGAGTAGCCTCAGAACGTTGAAATTTTGTATATAGGAATGCTATAACATGTAAATGTGCACCTCCTATTTCGGTTGCAATCGGCTGCACCAAAAGTATATAAATTTATATATATATACTCTGTTACTCGGCTCGATGAGCTCAGTTTTTTTTATACTTATATGTTGGTAAACTGTGCATTTTTGCTTTAAAAATAATTGAATTATGTTGTTCTTATCTTCCGGTTAAGAGTTTTAGGCCTTTAGTAAATCTGCACGCTTGATGTGTAGAATTATCAACAATTTTAAAGTTGATTAAGTGCGGCTAAGTATAATCATTTTTCCCGTGGCAGCCATATTTATTTACATTTGAAACTTAAGAGTATGGCGGATTTGTTGCCAATGTAGAGAAACTAAATTTCTCAACAATAAAGGTAACATCTTCTTTTATCATTGCGAATCAAATCCTGCTTAATCCATTCTGGAATTTATTCGAAGAAATAAGTGCTTAAGATTTACTTCGTAATTTTTAATATGGGTATTTTGATTTTTATGTACTTTTGAGTTGTCGCGAAGTAAGAACTGAATTAATTGAATGAGAAATACTGAATCATCTGTGAAAAAACTGTTCCTTTTTTTGTTTGTTTATTTAATTTCTTTTAAAAAACGGTTTTAGATTTATTATAGTATTTGAAAAGAACGCGTGGCAACGATTAGCTCATTCTTCAGATGATATAATTTTTGTGCATTCTGAGTTATAAAGTGAATGCGATGTAAAGCTGATAAGGGAATCTAGCGACAGAGTGTCAAGAAAATATGAGTATAATTTAATATTCCGTGCAAGGAAATCATGTGGTGTACACATCAGATTCTTTGTTTCATAATTTTATTTTTTGAAAACGCAATCTATCATGGCGCAATAAATGGTATCTCACTTAAGAAGTTTTGCGAAAGCGAAATTCCAAGACTGCGCTAGGCGTTTTCTAACTGATTAAACCGCTATTGCACATACCAAATAGATGGAGTCTTAAAATGTATCACACGGCATCGTAAAAGTAGCATTCGCTGTGAAACTCTTTTTAAAGCACTTAGCAGTAGTTTTATGTCGCAGAAGAAAGTCGTTAGCACGTGACCCAAATTAATCTCTTTCTCTGCTCAAAATGAATTCCATTTGGTCCTCAAATGGGAATAAGACGAAATGGTGTCACGGCCTGGAAAAGCGCGTAAATTCTCGATCGTCTTGCGTCACATTTAATCAGCAAGATTTCCGGCTCGTGGATGCCCTTAATAATAGACAGGATAAGTGACTAACTCTGCAACTCTTCTTTTCAATCATGTGTCCTTCTTCATATGCTCTTCGTCGATCTTTAGGAAACTTAAGTCCAGGCTTAGCAGAACGTAAAATTCGAATAATCTTCTTTAGAGTATTACTGTGGTTTATTGTGATGCTATTATACTTATTACGATTTTTTTCTCCTTTCTGAATTATTTTATTCTCCTCATATGAATATATTTATTTATCGTTTATATTGGAGCGAAAAGTAACAAAATTAGCAGATTAGTTTTATACAAATAAATCAACAAGTAATGGTAAATTCTAACAGCATAAATGGAATTGTACCCTTTTCCGATATTCCTCATCCTGCTACTTTACAGCCCATAAATTTCTGTGATTTTAAAGGAACTATTCTGAAGTCTTTTCATATGGTTTGTTTTACAGACGGCAGTAAAATAAACAATAAGGTTGGTTTAGCATTTGTTCTTTTTGAAGATCAATCTGAAGTTTGCCATTTCAAGCATCGTATTCGAGATGAATGCACAGTTTTTCAAGCAGAACTTCTTTGTATTTATCTTGTCGTCAAATGGAACAAGGATAATGGGTCTGCATTCTGAAGGTATCTTATATGTTCAGATTCTCTTTCTTCTCTCCACCTTTTCAACAGTACTACCAGCAACGACAAACTTGTAATCGAATCTCTTTTAATTGTTAGTTCGCTAAGAGACAAGAAAATTGATATTCCTTTTGCTTATGTGCACGGTTATCATGGAGTCTACGAAAATGAAAGAGCCGATTTATTAGCTAAAGATGCTTTAAATTTGCCTATCAACTTAAATATTGGCATTCCGAAGAGTTATTGGAAGTCCTTTTACTTTAAAAAGCTTGTATCTAAGTGGAATGAAGAATATATCTCATCTTGTAATGCTAGATGTACTAGAAAGTTCTTTCCCTCTGTTAATTACAGGCTCCAATCTTAGTCTTTCTTTTTTACTAATTTTAAAGTATCTCAGTTCTTATCTGGTCACGGTAAGTTTGCAAATTATTTGTTTCGTTTTAATCTTAAATCAAATAATTCATGTGAATGTTCTAAAAGAGTACCTGAGGATGTGGAACATTTAATATTTTCGTGTCCTACCTTTGATGGTCCTAGATTATGCATGTAGAATGACTTGAAAAAGCTTGGTGGGATTTGGCCAGTGAACTTATAAGTTTTTGTAAAATCTAGACTGCTGTTTCTTGTTTTTGTTCGTTTTATTTATGAGTGTAATTTTCAATGTTGTATTTAACTTACATCAGTAAGCCCCGTGTTATACTTCTGTGATGCAGGGGGAGATTGTATGTGTTTAATTAAAAATAATGGTAAATTCTAAACGTGTTAATTATGGAATATCGGAGAAAATATATGAAACAATTTGAAATCTGATGTAATGAAATACAACCATTATTTGACGGTAAATACCTGAAAGAAATACTAATTATTATAACTTTGTTAAAAATATATCGCTGAATATAAAATGTTAAATCCAAGTAGCTAACCTAATAATTTTACCTTAGACACATTTAACCAAGAGATTGCTTACATGAAGTCGATTAGAGTACGTTCTCTTTTACCTAAAAATAATTAACTGAAACTTCACTAGTCACGGACTGCTGCCTTTTCTTACCAGTGCGACATTATTGCTTCCAAATATTAATAACAGTTTTAACTAAGATAGCACTTTTAGTTCACTGGTCATCAAAACTAAAGGATAATGACAGAATAAAACCTAACGGATATTTCATGAATAATTATTAATATAAATGTGCACAAAAGCAGTCGTTAACATAAATTACAACGTTTGGCGGTTAATTATTCGTAAAATATTGAAATTAAAGCCATATGGAAACTGAAAAATTATGGAAAAATTAAGTCACCTCTTGTGGGAGCAATTTTTTCTTCACCATTTATTCCTTTTACTAAGTCAGCATCCAGAAATATAATATGTCCTTGTTCATTTGTATCTTCAATATTTGCAGTCTTTCTATTTTTCTTTTGAACATTTAATTCAACTTTCTTTTTCTTACTTTGTCCATGTCACTGCTGCACTCAATTTCCTGTATCGGGGAATCGATCACTAAATCAGGATAATTCTCTATTCTATCATCAGGAATATAATCCGGATCAGCATCACTGTCATCATTATCTTCATCCAATTCAACATTATCACCACTTTCACTTTCATCAGATTCCAAAAGCATTGCTTGAATTTCTTCATTCGTTAAATATTTGCGGCATTTCGCCATTTTTTGAACACAGTATGAAATAAGAAACGAAACACATTTATATATGCCGCTCACAAATTTAAAAATAACCGACGCTATCACTAGGACTACGTTAAAATTACGTGTTTAAAAAGTCATGTATTACTAGTGACACGAAAAATGTGCGTGTTCAAAATTTCGCGTATTACTAGCGACACGTAAAATTCACGTCTGAGCTCTAGCTCATGTAACCGAGACAAATGAACCGTAGACGAAAAAATCAAACCATGTGGCATGCAGCCACCTACATGACACCTCGAAGCACTCAAGGTCAAACAAGTGTATAGGTGAAAGAGAAAGGGCAGAAAGGAACCAATAAAGGATGGCAGCACGTAAAATTTACGTACACTAGTGTTCTAGGGCTAATGAAGATCACATTTGGAACTTTTAATCACAGTCCGGAGGCCTGCTGCAGTTACGCACATTCGTGAGCTCTCTAATGCCACTGTAACCTTAATTACAAGAGTTAACAGTTTTCCAAATACTTCATGAGCGATGCTGTTTCACTAGAAGGCCCTCTATTAATGTCCCGCTTACACTATGAAACAATTAAAAAGTGTGAAGAAAATACGGAGAAAGTTATGTTTAATATAATAAAAAAGCAAAATACTGCTGCGTACGAACAGGTTCGTAAGAGATTGAATGCACAAATCGGAAGAAAAGTTAATAAAATTTATTCTTATCACAAGAAATAAAAACAAAATGCTGAAAATTTTCCTCACAGATATTAGTACAGTATCGCAATATCACACAGTAATTATATTTTAAACTACTAAAACGTTAAATAGAACGCAATTCAAAGCGAAGAGAAAGCTAATCCGATCTCAAATTACAACGGCTAAGGAAACAGCAATTTCTCAGTAAACAACTGAACTGAGATGTTTTTCTCCGGCTTTTATAAGCTTTTAATCAGTCACGAGAAGTTTCTGGTAATTTCTCGAGGCTTCTGGAAAGCAAAAGAATAGAATTATAGTTACAGCTAACACACATTTGCATTATTTCAATTTAAATATTAATTACCAAATATATATTTATTAAATGCCCGTGCTCCTGTATTTCTACGTTTTCGGTGTAGCTTTCTCTTAAAATCGTCACGCGCTGCATTACACGAGGAAACGATTTTACACGAGGAAACGATTTTATTTACAGTTCCACCTAAAATAGCTAACTAAATGTAAAATCAGTAACAATACCAAAAGTTGTCATCTTATTAAGATAACTGAACATTGAACTGAGAGAAGGTTGGAAAACGTGTATAGAAACACTTGGAACATTGGAAATTCTAAAGATGGAATAAATGGGAGAACAGAACAATAAAAAAAGGAATAGGGATTATAATTAACTCTGAGCGATAAATATTGCAAACATATTAAATTTTATTTAAACATGATCAACCAACTCCATGTTTTAAATAGTAACGAATTTTGAAGAAAGTATCGCTTTACTTAACGCCTGTTGTTGTTGAAAACATAGAAGTGATAGGAGTTCATGTGCTGACCACATCAAAATTTTAATTCTTACGTTTTTGAACTGGCTTTACTATAATTACTTATTTACTTCCTTGTACGAAGTAAAGTAAGTATTCCGGAGTATAAGTATTTCGGAAAAATTCCGGTATCGTATTCCAATATATCCATTTTAACCTCTCTTGATTTCATTCGAACGATGTTTTTCAGTGATATCTGTACGTATGGACAGAATACGTACAGATATCACTGATTCATCCGTTTTGGGAAAGAGCTCTTTTTCCCAAAACGGATTATAAAATGGATTCAGAAGAGTTTTTTTTTTGTGTCGTCTGTACGAACGTAAGTATGTATGCATCTCGCATAACTCAAAAACGAATATCCTTAAAACGTTGATATTTTGTATATGGAACTACTATAACATCAAGGTGTACACCTCTCTTTAGGTTACAATTGGCCGTACCAAAAGTATATATATGTATTCATTCTGTTACTCGGCTAGGTGAGGTCAGGTTTTTTTAACCTTATATGTTAGCAAACTGTGCATTTTTCTTTAAAAGAATTTTTAATGAAAGTTGCCAGAAGCTCTCAGTCTAAAACATTCAGACTCTCGGCTTAAATACTCAACAACTAATTTGCATTCTGCTTAGTACTACAGAAAGAAGTTACAATAACGGTTCAAAGGATAATTAACTGATTAATTAACGTGATATCCTATATCTTCCCCATAAAAATTTAAAATAACCAAAAACGAAGGTGACTTTGGATAAAAATTAAATGACCTTAGATAAAAATTGAATTTAAAAATCTAAGAGCATGAAGTAGCTCTTACAAAAATTCATCTAAGCTCTTACGGTTAAGTTTACTATCTGGTAATTGTTGAAGTTAAAGTATTTCAACAGCTACCTGCTAATCGAATTCCTACAAGTTTTGAAGCATTAGGTACACCGACCTCAATAGCACCCTATTTCAAAATCTATATCTAATGTTCTAGACTTAAATTTCATTATTTATTTTCATAAGTGCTTACTAACGTTAAATGGCCCACCAGCGGCCGAGCGGTAAAGACGCTGAACACTGGTAGTTCGGTCCGAGGTTCGAATCCCGCGAACGGGCTGACTGCATGGGCGTTTTCGTGGTTTTCCCCATGTGTAACGTGTATACGAGCCAGTTTCCCTTAGAAAGTCCTCCACGAAGGCATCCCTCCCTTTAGGCAGATAGCCCTCGTGTGCTTTGCCATAATTGAATAACCCATAACCCATACTAACGTTAAATGGCCTAATTTTAAATAAACTCACCTACGGTCTACTATAATTTACTTTCTGTTTACGATACACACTATCAGCGACACTTTTATTTTTACAATGCATTAATATTAACATATTATTGCGTTTCTTACGGGTTCGTAAGTTTGGAATGATTAACGACAACACTTGATGAAGAATGAAAATACAATTTACTACCCAGTATTATTCAGGACAGTTCCAAAAAAGTTTACAGTCATCGAAAAACTACAACATACATGCTGACACAATCAGCAACACAGCCTTCAGGGTATCAGGCTATAACGGTGAAGACAGCTTCACGGCAAAGCACTAGAGTACATTTCCCGATTCGGTTTAGTCGTTCTCGGAACTCAATGTACTCTGGACACTCTCCATGCTACAACTCGCGATGCATTCGACGATACATTCGATAGCCACAACGATGCACTGACGAGACACTTTCGCGTTGCATTAACTCGCGATACACTCGACGACCAACTCGACACTTGACTTCTACTCCGCATACAGGCAGAGTTCATATAAATTTTAGCCTGCCTTCGACAACGTTCTAGGCCAAAACAATAAGAATTCGTTCTAGAATGTTCTCCATCCGTATACGGCACATCGCCGATTTGGCGCCAACTATGGCAACCCTACCTTCCCTTGCCATTTTCTGGCAACTGGCGGTTTACGAGGAAGCTATCTTTCCTCGGCTGGGCATTTCGTAACAATATTTTATTCATGCATTCAAGATATTAAACTTTATTGAATGCATTACAATTCAAAGATTACATTTAACATAGTTCTAACCTTACATAGAAAATGTATACCTGCAACTGTAGTTGTTATTATATGAATTGCATTTGCGCCACGATTTTCTTCTAAATACATTCTTTAAACTATACTAGCCTAATCATGCATAAGGTCACACATAAAATTCTTAAAAGTAGATGAACACATCAACAGATAAATGCTTCTTAGTTGTATTTAATCTAAATAACCTCGCTTGAAATAAATCAAAAGTATACTAGTAATTTCGTACACATATTCTGATATGTGTACAATAAATTTCTAGTTGAAGAAATAAAGTCAATTTCCAGTTATATTTAGTTTTTGTAGAAAACACCCGTTCTCTCTTCCACAAGTTCGCTCCTAAGTTGGGTAGGCCACGGTTTGTGAATACGTATTCACCTGCAAGGCTGCAAACTATGCTGGTCCTCTCTTGGTCTCTTTCCTTTCTCAGTACGATCTTCAATTTGCGTCAATTTCCTCTGACAATTCGGTATGTTCTAGGGGTGCTTGTCTCTTCCCTGGAAAGTTTCTTTTCGGTTCGCTATCTGCATCCTCTAGTCTGCCGTGTATATTTTTGATCGCTGATTCTTTTAAGTTTTATTCGTAGTGGTTCCTTCTCCAGCAGCCTTTTGTAATAAAGACTTCTTTTCAACTGACAAATCATTTCTTCATCAACTCCAAACTGATATTATTCACCGGGACGTATTTCTTTCTTTTCCTCGTTCTTCAATTACCGTTGTTTGTTACTCGAGTGGTCGCGACCAATTAATATAATTTATTGAAAATGTCTTTGACAGTATCTTTATCTACATCAATTTTCAAATTACCAGAAAAATTAGCAGTTAAAATTAATAACGGAATAAGTCTAACCTGGATATAAATATTTTTTTAACAATATTTAGATGTAGTTCTTGAAGATGCAAAGCAAGTATGGAAATTAAACAATTTGCGTGCTTTCCAATGTCCAGATTCGAAAATCCATAACTGCTAGAATTGAGAATAAACATTCTGAGAATGTTTGACAGCGGAACTCCTCAAGAAAATGCAGTATGAATATTCTAAGGATGTGATATTGGCGAAATTCTTACGTCGTCTGAGAATCAACATATTCAAGATAACCTGAATGTGTACCAGGATATTGCGACTTGAGCAGAACATCCTGAGAATATTCTGGGCTGAATGTTAACTTAAAATGACTTCACGTCATTTAAAATGACGTGAAGTCATTTTAAGTCATTACACGATCCGCATACTAGTGATACTAATGCTTGAGAAATTCTACTTGAAAGAATCGCATTTAACGTATAAACGAGTTCTTAAAATATGCGGGGGGCCATTCGATCAGCCCTTTATTTATCTTTTAACTATATTTCTTTAGTTTATGAATCTAAAAAACTGCATTTATTCAAGTTTTGATATTTATCAATAGTTTCTATACTATTTCTTGGTTAATTTATGAAACACTTCAAAAAATCTAAATTTAAATAAATGTATAAATGTATATATATTTTTTGAGTTTGGGAAGGGAGGCGAATGATCGTCTAGCAATGAAAGGGGTGCATAGGGAAAAAGGTTCAGAACCATTGTTCTTTATAGTAACTGTTCAGCATTTTCAATTAGTTTTTTATATTATAGCCATTGGAATTATTATTGCTTTAGAAACAAGTAAAACATTTGTTGTTAAAATCATATATTTACGCAGACAAGATGATGTTTTCTTCATTCTTTATTAAAAAAGTTTTAATCAAATCTTTCAGTAAAGGATATTCACTGAAATTTAATAATCCAAAATCTCCAAATTTATTTCAAAAATCAAAAAAATTTTTGCGGGTTCATTATTAAAAATGAGGTTCTTTTCAATACTCATACTCTGTGCATTAGTTAAAAATTACGTAAATTAAAACTACATAAACGTACTTTTATAATACTTTTATACCTTTTACAACAATATACAATTTCATATACGATAAAAAGAAAGTAAGAATCATAAACTGTATTAAGTTTCCGGATAGCGGAAAGTCAAAAAACAGCTCAACGTTGTCACTTAACCTTCCTTTTTTTCATATACCACGAAGCCACGGAGGCTGTTCTAAAGAGAATTTGCTAGTATTTACACTACACTTCGGGAACACCACGAAACCAGTGGAGACAACTAAGCACTGGCTGAACACAATAAGACAACTGAACACTGGTAATTCAACTCAAGTTCAAATTCCAGCGAACGGATTGACTACACGTTCGTTCTCACGATTTTGCCTATGTATAACGTGAATAAAACCCAATTTCCTATAGAAAATATTCAAATAAAAGAAAAGAAAAAAAATCTGAAAGATTTCAAATTCTACATTACGCTCAAAGGAGAGTTTTTTAACGTTTTGTGAGCTTCCTTTATTTATTAAATATCATGTTCTTGGCACTTTAACCATAAAAGTCAATTCAACAGCAATATCGCAAAATAATTTTAAAATGAGCATATCTTTAAAATTTCCGATACACAGTCTCGCGTGCTGGAGATAAAATGTTCTTTCCGTACAGTGTTGCCCCTGCTCGCTTTGAAATTGCTGAGTTTCTTAATTAAAAATTCGTTAAAGTGTTGCAAAGTATAAAATCGATAATAAACCAAATTTCAAGTTCCAAATTCTGGCTTCCAGGTGCCCATATTCAGTGGAAGATTACATTATTCAAAATTTAATGGCTCTAGGTACCATTGTTTTAGCACTATGCCAGAAATATATATATATATTTATATAGATTCTTCGTTATTTAATTTCTTTAAATATTACACAGGGCTCTAATATTTGATGGCAACAATTTGAAAAGTGAACCGACATTTATAGTGAATCAACGCAAAATTACAAAATAGCCCTTCTGGGGTAACGCCCTTTGGGCTAATAACATCCGTACTGTTAGGTAGATAGCCCTTGTGTGATTTGCCATAATCCAATTCAATCTAGGGGTTCTGATTTCAAGTCGAGTTACCAGAGTTCAGTGGTTTTATCCACTCACCTAATGGTGGGATCGCGACTGAGAGTTAGCCGTAATTTACTATATTAATTTCCCTCACTCTTAACAGATGTCTGGCAGAGGCACTCAGTTTAGGAAATCCAGGGAGTGAAGTGTTAGCTTTCAAACAATTTTAATACAATTGCCACTGAAGAAATTGTTAGGTTTTTCAGAATACACCCATGAATCTTCCAGGTGCAAACTGGATGCTTACATTACAAGAACACGCACGCGAAGGATGCCAGATTTCTTCGAAGTAACACTTACAAACAGATATACACTCACATGCGGCAACACTACTTTAAACATTATTTTCGGTAATCAGTAATAACGACACAGGTATAAAATTTTGCATTTTAGTGATTAATTCAATTTCGCAATTAATTAAACCTTTTCTTCCAGAAAATAAAGCTCATAACAAATCTTCAAAGGAAATCGGAAACGATAATTAAATTACCCTCGATCATCCAAAAAAAGCGGTATTCACTAATTGGCCCCAAGCATTTTATTTTGTGCGTGAAAGAATAAGGGAATAGAGTTTTTATCATTGATAGAATCTTATATGGCCGTGCTTCCGATTTTGTTATTATTTTAATTCTTTCTGCGGGTTGTTTAATTAAAAAGGGATTTTATATCGAATTTCGCGTGCATTTTTTAATGAACTATGAACTTTTACTTACTAAACGAAACATTTCCAATTAAGTAAAAGGTTTTGAAATCATTATTATTATAAATTCTCTTTCTAATATTCTGTGGCAAGTAAAGCTGCTTAAACTTTAGATAAGTACTTGTTTTTATTTCTTAAAATGATTTTTAATTGAGTTTAGTATAATTCGGATTACATGGCTGGAACATGTAGCGTTATTTTTATTATTTATATCC
>KK119051.1:681189-694359 GCA_000611955.2 Stegodyphus mimosarum | reverse complement strand
ATCGTTAAAATCGTAACATAAATATATATATGTATATAATACGATTTAATTAAAAAATCCGGCTACCATCAATAATAATAATAAACAGATCTTTGGGTAAATGTAAGAAATAATGTATAATTTTCACATTTAGGGTAAATTTTAATAATTACCAACAGGTTGATCAGAGAAATTAATTAAGCATAATGGACTGAAACTCTGACTTAATTTTAATGTCATGTGTTATAACGTTCTTGAAATCGCACACATTAACAGCTTTACTGGCAGTTAAATCTAGTCAATATAAAAAAAATATCTTATAATAATGACTGCTGTTATTTACAAGATACGTTCATTATTTATTACATTAAATAAATTGCAATACTCACACCTTAACGCCGCAAATATTTGCAAACAAACTGCATTACAAATACAATATTCTTGCATTTTTAACAGATTGTTTCTTATGAATGGAAGATCCTTTCAGCATTTAAAGTTACGAAAAGTTTTTTAGTTTTTACATTTACAGCTATCTGATTTCTAATTGCTTGTGCAGTTCCTAATTGCTTGTGCAGTTGTAATATTAAAGTCCTTGATCACTTAAGTTAGAATTTTTAGAAGCACATTTTCCTAGACTTATTTCAGTATCTGTAACTTCATTACTGAAATAAAATCTTCCTTGCAGGCAGTGGAATCATTTCTTGTGTAGTTGGCTTCAAATGCCATGTTTCGCCCCTAGTTTATATAAGGTTTCATTTTCCTTAGAAACTGTAACGGTTATAATATTTCGGCTATCATCTTCTATCTACTTTAAAGACTGTTTAGCAGAGCGCCGTGCTTCTAGAATTGTTTTCCTAATCATCCCGATATTTTCATCATCGATATTTTCTATTTCAGAATTACGTTGCCCCTCTTCTTTTTTGACCAACACTCTTAATTCTGTTTTTAGTTAGACTTGCAATAGCTATAGCTCGAATTACACAGTTCTACTTTCTTTTTGTCGTCATTCAAAGCATCTATATCCTTGTAGCGATCTCGAGAAAACTCAACACTTGCAAATTTGAAAGAGTTGGAATTCATGAACCCAGCGCACTTGAACTCTTTTGCACTAGTGGTAGAGAATTCGACTCACATTAAAACAAACGGAGGATCGAATCCCACTCGTGTGCTGCAGCACCTCTCACTGGTGCTAATAGATGGCGACAAGAGCAAACAACTACCGGGAGTCTCTTGCACCAAGCGAGAGCTGCATTGGGAACCCGAAGAGCTATAGACTCTTCCCTCCACTGAGGACAAATGACGACCTAACGGCGACACACACGCTAACAAACGGGGTTTCTTAACCATCTCCACCAGCCATCAACGAATCCAACTGCGCACGCCCATTCACCGCAGTCAACGATCATCAAATGCAACAATCAATCAGATCAAAGCAATGGGCTTGCGGTCACGCCCACAAACTGAATATCTCCTAGTATTGCATCATAGATGCTTGGGAAGGGAGTGTGTAGCGATCTTGAGAACAACTCAACACACTCGCAAATTTGAAAGAGTTGGAAGACTTCCACCTAGCTCACAGGAGCACTTTTGCGCTAGTTGTAGAGAATTCGACTCGCATTATAACAAACCCAGGATCGAATTCCTTTCGTATGCTGCAGCACCTCTACTGATGCCAATAGATGGCGACACGAGCAAGCAACTACCGGGGTCTCTCGCACCAAGCGATCGCTGCATCCTTATTCTTGGAAATTATTACTATCTGAAGTAGGATACAATTATTAGACTGATTTCGCAACACATCAGGATTTCCTTCACTTGTACAAACACCTCCTGTACCTCAGAAAGTATCGAATGGCAAGTAGGTTCTTAAACCTATCGCAGCTTTACAGCCAAATGTATCTTCATATAAACTGCGATCTATTACCGAGTAACATGCTCTATTTTTTCAGAAAATTGAATGAAATTTACTCCTTTTGATTGCTTCTCTGTATTGTTTGTTTCAAGTCAAATAGATAATACTTTTTCAGAATCTTGGATTTCTTTTTCAACTGAGCCTTGTGACCAACTGTGTTTTTGCATTCTATGAGTAATTTTGAATCCATTCCTCATTAAAAGTTTCTTCAGCAGGTTTACTCAATTTCTCGGCTATTGCTACTTTAAGATATGCACGGAGCACCAAATACTGCAAACACATCCAACAGGTGATAAACAGGCTCGGTTCGTTTTGTTTGCAAAGCTTTGTGTTGTTACATAAATTTTGTGGGGTCAGTTATTACCACTGTAATTTATAAATTCCTAAAAGAAACATATACAGAAATATTTTAATTTTAACTTTAATCTACTTCACCACTTTAGAGGGTTAAATTAAAACTATACAACACAAAACTGCCAGTCACTTGAATTTGCTTGGAACACAAACTTCCTAAAAACTGTTATAATTTAAAACAACAAAATTTATTCTGACAGAGTTTCATATAAAACGGCAACAATAACTAAAATTTCTCTTTTACTAAACAAAAACTATTTTTGAGCTTTTCTAAGTTCAATACCAGCGATGAAATTGCCAACAGATAGAAATTCCTATTCACTGTGGTGACAGCGTGAATACCAAAATTCCCACTTATAGCTCTATACGCATACGTTTAACTCAATAACAAAACTGCTTGACATTCAAATCTATATAAATTTTAGAATGAGTGAAATGAGAATTCACGTTAGTTTTCGTTAAGATGCAGACTTTGTTTTCCTATAAAATACCCAGCTTTGCCTTTTTTTTTAATTTCAAATATGGCTTCTGGTTTTGCATTTTGCTTCTGGAAGCTTGTTTTAGACTTCCTACTTAATCAATTTAAATACAAAATTCACGCTAGGAATTTACTGCAAGTGTACTAGGAATCATAAATTGTTATTTTCATTACTTGCGAATAGAAATATAGCTTACAAATTAGATTTAAGAATAGAACTGAAATGCTTTTAGCTTGCAAGGTGGTATATGTTTCACGATTGTGTGTCATCTAAAGTGACATCATCTTTTGTTCCTTGAAGTTATTTGTGCTCATCACTATGGAAACTTATTGTTCAAATAAGACAGAATTGTTCTTTACATTGTATTTTGCATGTGTTTTAAAAACGCAAATTAAAATATGTGTTTTTGGTACCATATTTCAATGCGGTCCAATAATCTAAAAGATACTTTCAGCCGGCAAAATTTAAAATTAACAATACTGAAGTACCTTTTAGCACGAACGTTCTGAAACAGATGCAAAACACTTATTTTCACACAAACTTCAGATACGATACGAAAACATTCCTTCTCTAATTACTGTCTCTGAATTCCTTTCAGCCTCATTCTTTATGTCACATTCCAGGCAATAGAACTTATCATGTATCACCGTTGCAAAATTTTTTATCTTAGCTGCACATCTGATACCATTCTTGGCACTGAAATATTGAAAAGATATGAGCGTTAAGAAGAAAAATACTGTCGTGTATCATCCCGTCGAACGCCTACAACGTTGTTCCCTTACTGAGCTACTTATGCTAAACAGGAGGGAAAAGATCTAAAAAAGGGGAGAAACCAAAGAAGAAGAAGCAAATGGCCAATCTTGCACAGTTAACAGGGATGGAAAAGCAAACTTTTCTTCACCTCCAGATTCTAAATTAGACTGTTCTTTTACTTCTTTTTTGGAAGCAAGCGGTGCTTGGCGGATTCCACCCTTGACAAACAAAACCGTTGTTCACTGGTAACAAGAAAGGGTTGATTTTGTGAGAAAGCGGAGGAGATGGGTTGAAGAGTTTTTGCCTTTGGCGTTTCGCATGATGTGGGATGTCGTTTATACGAAAGGGAAATCGAAAATATAAAATACAGTAGCTTGGAATTGTCATTTAAAGCACGTTCGTTTTGCTATGGACTACAGGCGCTGCAGGAAAATAGGAATTCGTAATTTATTATATGTGACACGTTCTTCACATTTTCAAATTTAATCGCTCTGAAAAGATTTTTGCTGTAATTGAATATATTGAAAAACAAATAGCAACACTAACTAGCTATTGTATTTTTTCCTTTCTCGCGAATTTGAATTTTTGAACTCTACCCCCTTAAATCAATACGTAAAAAAGAAATTACATAGATCGATTATTGACTACATAGATCGATTATTGACTATACGAGATGGAATAACTATTATATATGATACAATTCAATTTAAGAAATTATTAATCTCCTGGAATGAAACTTCCTCGAGGTGTTAATGATTAAGTTCGCGTATTTCGTATCTTGGTAAAAAAAAATATTGTTACTTGAAGGATACATTTGCTGCAGGCGTAGTACGCAAGCAGTCCAGGAAAATGAATGCAAAGCTACGACTTGAATACCTTGTAGGGTTTATTTTATTTGTCTAATCATTTATTTTATGTTTAGAATCTTCACTGTCACTTCTATCTTTATGTTTTTTGAAAGAATGCAATAGCTCGCGAGTATTTAAGTGAGGATTTGACAAGGTTTAAACTGAGCATGTTTTACTTAGTGAAGGCCACGCAGCTAAGTGTTCTAACATCAGAGATCCTGTCTTCGGCCGTGCATTACAATTGCCGATAGTATTTCACGCTGGTGAAGTTTTAAGAGCCAACTTTGCGTTTAAATTACTCTGCGTAGCCTCTGGATATTATGCAGTTATATTTATTTTTACTTTGTCTAAAAGATCTTGACCATTTTGAGAGTCAGGACATTACGACTATTAGAAACAGTCTGCAAATTAGGAAGTAATTAATAACCTCTAAATGCAAAAGCAGCTCACGAAGATCATGAGATAAGAATAGTTATCCCAACTAGTAGTTTAAGCTTGCACATTTTACAGGAACTGCATGATTCACCAATTTCAGGCCACCTTAGCCTAAGAAAACGGCACAGCAAGTTCGCGAGACTATATATTTCCGGCAGTTTGTTAGTTAGTATGTCAAGTCGTGCGATATTTGCCTTTTAACTATGTTATTTATAGCCCGACCGGGTATCTAAATAGTATAAAAGCTACTTTCCCAAGAGAATTTATAGAAATTACTTATTAGGCCCATATCCGCGTTGTAAATTTAATAAAAATAGATTTTTTTATTAAATGGATCCTTTTTCAAGATGGATAAAAATAGTTCGCCTCGCACAAGCCTCCACAAAAATAGTTTCAGATTCTTTTCTAAATAAATATTTATGAAATAAGGAGCTCCATTAAAAGTAATTTCGGATAACAGAAAGCAATCTGTTAATCAAATATTCGAGGCACTATGCGCATTTCGAGCATACTGCATCTAAAAATGGCACCTTATTGACCGCAGTCAAATACAGCACAGGGTAAATACGAATATAATAAAAATTATGCATAGCTGTATAAGAAGACTATCATAAGCGCTCAGATAACTGCATCCATGAATTAGCATTTGCTTTGAGGTAGGCTAAACATGATATAACAGGGAAAAGACCAGCAGAGTATTTTCTTGGACGAAAATTGATTAATCTTCTGGATAAACTATATTTTGTTTAAAAAAGGGCACTAGAATTTAAAATGGCCGATATTCAGAAGTTAGTAGTCGAGGATATTCAAAATTCGGATATTGCGAGAAGAAAGCAAAAGTTATATTATAATAAAAAACTCAAAGATTATAGTTTCAAGGTGGAAGACAAAATTTTGAAAAGGAAATATTCTTTTTCATGTACAACGGAAGATAAATTGGGAAAGTTTTGACCAAAATTTAAAGGCAATATGGAATTGAGTACATACGGAAAGCTATCAAATATTTAAAGAATAGAAATAGGGAACAAGCAGCTGCAAACGCTGATCAAACGAAACGCTATCGTGGGTATACTGGCATATGCCTATATTTAATGATATTTTACAGGAGCCACAATATATCAGAAAGGCAGTGTCAACAAGTACTAGCGGTAAAATTCCATCCTCATTGATAGTATACGTCCCCGAAAGCAAAGGACGGGAACCTTAAATAAAGAACAGGACTAAAAAAAAGCAAGGGTGTAATTTTTAAACGAAAAGGAGTGGCAAAAGCAAAAAGAGCCAGACTTAAGAAGCGGCAGACTTAAAGAAGGCAACGTAAAGGATGACGAATCAGATGATCTAGCTAGAAATCAGCAGACAACCAGCACAAGTTCTGAGATCGGAAAAGAATTCACGTGTATATTCCAAATTTCAATTATATTCTTACACGACAAACTCTACTGCCAGAACAACTAACGGAAAAGGATTCACCAAAGCAGAAGACGCTGCGCAAGTAGCGGAGATCCGGTCCGCCTAAGTTAAAGAAGAAAGGCCAAATGGAAACAGCATTGCAGATGACGAATTGACAGACTAAAAAGCTAGCCGCGAAATCAAAATCCCCCCTAGCGACAAGGAAAATACAAAAGTATCAAGAAATAAATAAATCGCATAAAGAATATTGAAGTGATGGTAATAGTGAATTCAATTGTTTATTAAAGCTTCCACCAACTCAGGTTTACAAATTTTTTTATTATTCCATATTTTCATTCCAAACTAAAGCGCAACGAGAATATATTTTATTTTAATTAAAAAATTTGGCTACTACTTTATTCCAGTGAGATCTAATTTCATATTAAATGAAATATTTGACTTATAATGTATTGTTGTAACTTTTTTGTCCCTAACAAGAGGTATACTGTCTACACGTAACATTTAAAAGCTATATTGGCAAAACTGAGGTGTGAAGTAATAGAAATATACTAAAAGCATTTGATAGTGCGCGAAATATAACAGCCTTTACGCTCTTAATTATCTGCCACGAGCTTTTATGCATAGCAAATTTTCAGAATGTTGCCGTTAGACAGATTTTGAAGTTGCCATTATTTGTTTTATTTTACTCTTTACGTTTAGTTAATCGTGTATTGAATAACAAACTGAGCGCTTTGAAGCTAATATGCTGCTACTTCATAATACACTTAAGTAGCACTTAACTTTGTCTTTCATGCGCTTTCATACACTGCTCGACATTAAAAATGCAACACCAAGAAAGAGTGGTCAGAAAATGATGAAATTTGAAAAAAAGACAAAGACAGCAAGCAGCAATAAGTGATCTTTATTTCAAAATGATAGTCAGAATACAGAGCGAGAACGGCGGTGGCTCAGTAGGATAGGTGACAGGTGACGGGGGACACGGGATGATCTATTGGGTTTGGGACACGTAAATAATCATTGTGGTTAAGGCAATTAATACAGGCATATACATCAGATTTACAATTTTGTGTATCATGAGGACCAGCACAATTTGCACATGTGGACGTATTGTTGCAGTCTTTCTGTAAATGTCCATACTTTTGACATTTAAAACATCTTTTGACATTAAAATATTCAGTTATTGAATAGGTTTCCCATTCTACACATAATCTTTTTTGCTGCATTAGTAAATGAAAGGCTCTAGGGGAACACTCGACGATCCATTTAATTCTATTCCCTTGGCGAAGACGAAAGAGTGGTTTCACATCCCGTTGTTCAAGACCATGCTCGTGAAGTAATGATTCTTCCAGTTCCTCCTTTGTAAAGTCAGAAAGAAGTTGATTTATTGCTATGAGTGGTAATTTAGTTGCTGGTTTTTTAACATCAAGGGTAGTTGCAGCTTTATCTGTTGTGAGGGAGTCCAGAAGCTTTTGTTGATCAAAGTTAGATGCACAAAGGAGAGCCAGTCCTCTACGCTGAATTGGATGAATTGAGTCCACCTTTGCACCAATTTGAGGGAGTGGAAATTCCTTTGACAAATATTCCCTCAATTGTTTGCTATTGATTTTCGATTTTGAATAAATAAGAACCGTTGGTTTAGATTTAGGCTGAAGAAGTGGCTGTTGGAGTTTTGCTGAGTAAGTAGAAGGAATTGGATGTGAATCTTGAACCTCAGGAGCAGATTTTGAGTGTAGAGTCTCACAACAAATCAAAGTTGAGGTATTCGTGCTGGATTCCTCGGTTGGGGGCGGAACATAGTCAGGTCCCCGTAATGCAAGTTCTTTCAAAGTTGCCAAAGAAGAGAGCAAATCTTCGCGTAAATCAGTTGGCAATAAATTTTTATTGCCTCTATTTGTAGTTGCTATGTGTTTAATAGCATTACACAGACGATGAACCTTTTTCTTATAGGGCATTTCAGATTGCAACAAGTCCGAAGATTCATATATATCAGTTGCTGAGTCCGAAACAGTTTCACTGAGATTGGATTGTGACATGTTTATTTATAGTATAAAATTTAGAAAAATAAGTAAAATCACTAAATATTTGAATACAAAATACAATAATAAAGTAGATAACTCATAAAATAATCATTTAAAGAGAAATATAGGTGATAATTGGCCAAATTCTAAGAAAGAAACATTCTTGTCGAGTTGTTGGAATGTCGACAGTGTTCTCGACAAAAGTTCTCGATTTCGACAACAGTTTAAAATATTCGTTAAAATGAACTGCCGTAGGACAACCGCGGACAGCGATGCACGAAGAAACACGCCTAGGCATAGAGTCAATAAAAGTGCGACTGGTGTCCTGAGGGATGGCTCTCCATTCCCTTTCAACCATTTGCCACAATTCATCTTCTGAACGAGGCAGGGCAGAGTCTGCAAACGGCATCCAATCACATCCCATACATGTTCGATTGGTGACAGGTCAGGAGAGTACGGTGGCCAGGGAAGCATCTGTATACCTTGCAGAGCATGTTGGCAGATGCGAGCACTGTGTGGTCGGGCATTATCCTGCTGAAAAATTGCATTAGGCAGCCCCTGGAGGTAGGGAATTGCCATCGGCCGCAGTACATTATCCAAGTATCGTTGGGCCGTCATAGTGCCCTGAATACGAACTAGAGGTGACCTGGAATCGTGGGCAATAGCACCCCAAACCATTATGCCACGTTGTCGCGCGATGGGGCGTTCCACAGTTACTGCCGGATTAGATCTGTCTCCACGTCGACGCCACACACGTATGCGGCGACTGTCACTGGATAAACAGAAGCGTGACTCATCTGAGAACATGACGTTTCGCCATTCTGTTATCCACATCGCTCCAGTCCGGCACCATTATAAACGTTGGCGTCTATGTTGTGGGGTCAATGGCAGTCTTCTAAACGGACGCCGTCAGTGCAGGGCACGTCCAACCAATCGCCAGGAAATGGTTCTCGTCGACACGGGAACATCCAGAATATCTTGCACATGCTGCAGAATCGCGCTAGCAGTGACTTGCCGGACCGCCACACGTTGTCGACGGATGCGTCGATCCACGCGTGATGACGTCACTCTGGCTGCACCTGCACCCCTCCTTCTTCCCACATTCCCTTGTTCCAACCATGTTCGCCATAGCCGATGCACCGTGCTCGCATCCATGTGGGTATCAGCTGCGATTTGACGTAAGGACCAACCCGCCCTTCTCAGTCTGATCACCATACCCCTCGCTGCTATCTATCTGCTGGAAGTGCCTTCGTTGACGGCGGCCTGGCATTTTCTCCTATTTCACGTATCATCCGTGACAAAAACAAACTTTCTTTGCTAATTCGCCTGGCAGAAATAGCGGTACGAATATTACCCATTCTGCACGTTCCTTCCCTTATATCTTACTTCACGTGCGTCGGAGAGCTGCGCATTTCACATCATTCGCAGAACTCAGTGACGTACGTCTACTCTAAAATTTGCGTAAATTTCTGACCACTCCTTCTTGGTGTTGCATTTTCAGTGTCGAGCAGTGTATATACACAGTTCTCAGTGTGTTGCCGTTTAACAAAGTTGTTGCCAAATAATTGCAAAAATATTGTTGTTGCACAAATGTTGCCAAACAACATCTCTAAATTATTTTTTGAATTCAACCACTCTGATGCTGATTAACAAGATGAATAATTATATAGTAATAAATGCAGTTCTTAACCTTTCCGTTTCTGAATGATATATCTCATTTACGTACAATTAAACTAATTTTATTTACTATAAATCCAACGTTAAAATTTCACGAATATTTGGAGTGTTTTCATAAACATAGATAGGCTGTAATTAATAAAGGCTCTTTCTAAAACCATACCTTAGGCTACTGCTACAAAATTATTAGCCCAAACGGCGTTAGCCCAGAAGGGCTGTTAATTTAGTTTTGGCATTTTCCGCCGATTCACTATAAATAGCGAATCACGTTTGAAATTATTGCCACCAAATATTAGAAGCCTGTATTATATTTAAATTAATTAAATAATGAAGAATCTGCATAAATGTAGGTATGTTTTTCGCATTGTGATAACATCGATACCTAGAGCCATCAAATTTTGAAAAACGTACGTCTTCACCCGAATACGGACATCACATTTTGTAAAGCATTTATGAGTTTTTGATTAAGAAACTCAACAATTTCAAAGCTAGAAATGGCAATACTGTACGATAAAAAAACATTTTTATCTCCAATACGCAAGACTGTACGGGAAATTAAAAAACATGTGCTCTTTTAAACATTTCGTGATATTACTGTTGAATTGGATTTTATGGTTTAAGTGCAAAGAACATGATATTTACTAAATAAAGGTAACACACAAAACGGTAAAAAAAGCCCCTTTGGGCATAATATAAAATCTGAAAGCTTTCAGATTTTTTTTCTTTTTTACAATGTTTTATATTCATTGATTTTTGAATATTTGATTTTAATTTTTTTGAAATTATATTATTGATAAACCCTATTGGTATATTCTTCAAGATGTTATACGTTAATCTGAGATTTTAAAACTGTTATTTCGCACACATTTTGACACCCTGCTATTTTTTAGAACTTTTGAAACTTAACTGCCGATATATTTTATTTATAAACTAATCAGGCTCTTAAGTCGGTGTATATGCATGTGATTTTCTAAATTAATATGAAACATAAAGTGAAAACCTGATTGTGAAATAGGTAATATACTTTTAATGAAAAAATTCAAGTTTTCATTCACTTCGATTGGCCAAAAAAATTGCCTGCTTTCTTTCGCATTAAATGTAGACACATTCCAAATACAGGCACAATTGGAGTAGTATTTGAAATAATAACCATTTTGCTATTTATTAATGCTCGTCAAACGGAAGTTTCAAGTGAAATGAAAATTCAAGATTTGACAGTTCACTGCAATAATAAAAGATTCCTTTTTTTAGGAGATTAATATGCTAGATGCCATAAATAAGATGTTTTTATGTACATGCTTTGTTGGTGATTAGGCATAAGCTAATTAAATGTATCATAAATTAAGATCATTACGTACCTCTTGCATACGTTCATCAAGCGCGCTCTCAAAAGCGATGACAAAATCAATTATTCAATATTTATCTCAGCATTTAGCTATAAAAGAGCAAATTGGACGCAGAATTTCAGTTGGATAATTATTCATCACTGAAAAGATGCAAATATGAATACCGCCAATAGCGTAAACAGTTTTCATTAACAGAGCTTGAAATCTAATTTCACGCCTCACTATTTCATTTCATAACATTGGAATAAATAGTTATCAGCTTGAGTTGTTAATTGCACGGCAGTGCCTTTCAGAAGAGGACAAAATCCTTTAGTTACAGGTTTGGATTTTTTTATGATAGCAGTTGATCTCCTATTACATTAGCATTCAAGCTAATTAAAGCATTTTGATGAGTTTTGAAGAAATACAGGCATTAAATAAATTGTTTATTATATACGCTTTGTGGCAAATGTTAATTATAAAATTACGTGTTCAGAAAATACATGTGTATTATTGCAAAGCATCTAATGTTCCTGAGATGTTTAGAAACAATGCATCAGAAGGAGTAATTACTGGAAGCAGAGATCTTTATTTAAATTTAATAACTACTTCAATTAATTAAATGAAAGTTTATTTATCTTTTCTTACAGTAAACGGAATATTGATAAACAGGATTCGATGTTTCCTAGCACCATTTAAAACATCGTGTTATTGGAAATTTGAGAAAGTGTTTCCATTCGTAATAATACATATCACAGCATTGAACTAAGATTTATTTAAATAATCAATTATTTTTACACCTATCCTTTCTAGTGTTTTGTCGACATGCGGCAGAAGGCAAATTAAATAGCGGATGTTGTTAGTATTTAGAAAGCATGGTTTGGCAACTCCTGAGCATGTGTTTACACAGATTCAACAAGATTTTAAAATTGCGGAAATGTAATTAGGCAAGTGGTGATGATTTCTTTACAATTAGTATTAGATAGGGGACAGTCGTACTGGAGCCAGCCTATTTGTTTATTATCTAAACGCAGATTACTGACGATAAGCAAATATTTAATGTAGAAATGGATATCTCTTATGAATGGATAATCCTAATATGTCGTGCATTTAAGACAGTTAAGGCGTTCCTGAGTACACTATCCTCCTTTCAAGCACAGTTTTATTAAAGAATCATAAGTTAGAATAACTATAAAATCTCTATTTACTAACAATTTAGAGAGTTTGCTTAGCTGAAATAGAATAAAAATCAAAGTTAACAGTCTTTATAAACATTTACATCGAAGTATTGGAAAACAAAAGAACCTAGAAGAGATTTATTTATAAGTTTTGAAGAGCTTCAGGCTTACCTATTAGGCAATATTATCAAGAGTATTTTCTAAAACAGAAGGAACATACTGAAAAGAATGAAGTGCAAGTGTAATGCAAGCACAAAATCTTTTTAAGACTTCTGCATCTCAAAAACATACACTGGTGAAGTAAATTAACAGAATTTTCACATTTAATCTACGATCTCCAGAACTACTGGACAGATTTTAATAAAATTTGGTGTGAACATAGATTGATATACTACAAACAAAATAAACATTCAACAGTTGTAATAGACATGCATGTTCGTGTGTAACATTCATGGGAGTCTGAAGGTCTGAAACAGCGGTTGAAGAAGACACAAAAGAAATGGGTTAATAGGGGGTTTTGTCCCCTCTTACAGCCATCCAGGCCTCGAAGCGTGATGTCATACTGGAAATAAGGCAGTTTATTAGTGTCTGTAGCAATTGGTCTTCCAGCAAACAGCCGGTCTTCTGGCAAACAACTCTCTCTCATGCAGTCTTTTGGAAACAGTCACCCTTGTTACACGGGTTCCTGTGGCTGCATACAGGTTCCGAGAGAGCTGAGAAGCTGTAGCTTCTCTGTTACTCCTCCCTAAAACGGACAAATAGCGGTCTTCTCTGGCCGTCGTGGGTCTTGGACGTCGTGGGT